>VXAD01012228.1:61712-78666 GCA_013399195.1 Dicrurus megarhynchus
GGGTGGGTCTGGGGTGGGTTCTCCTTGGCTCTGGTGCTGGGGTTGCTGGGGGGTCTGTGAAGCCTCATGGAAGGGCTTCAGGCAGGATTTCCTGCAACAGCGATTGCTGCTGGGGCTTGAGGAGGGGACAGTGTGGGGAGGGGAGGCTCAGCTGCCTATGGGATGGGCTTGTTTTACCCATTTGACCACTCAGAGATGGCTTTTGGTGTGCAGCCATCCTCCTCAGCCAGTAGGATCCAGATCTGCCCTTGGCCCCCAGCTCTGCTGGGATGGGGCTGTCCCTGGGGGGCTGTCTCAGATTCGGCCACGTGCTCGGAGCTGGACCAGGCACATGCCGGGCGAGCATCCCCATTCCCGCCCAACGGGAACTGCAGCTCAGGGAGGGGGCCTGGCAGAGGGGGCGGAAAGCTTTTTGTGTTTCTTTCCCTCCTTCCTCCTCCTCCAAGGATTAGTTGGGATGAGCCCAGTGAAAACATGGGCACACATACCCCTGGCGTCTCCCAGCCCCTTCCCTCCCTTTGCAGCCTGTCATCTCCTTGTGTCTGTCCCCATCATGACTCTCCGCAGCCTCTCTCCATCCCTCTGGCACTGCCTTGGCCCCATCTCTCTCTGGAGCAGCTGGAGAAAGGGGAGTTTTGAGCAGCCAAAACCTATTCGTTGCTCCCCCCTTCCCCCGACCTTTTCCCCTTCCTCCCTGCCCTGATTCAGAGAAAAGAATCGGCTGGATTTCAGGTCAGCACCCGGCTCTGCCTTGCTCAGCTCCTGCGGCCTGATGACTCAGTCCAGAGTGGCGGAATCTGCAGCTCCGGCTCCATCCCTGCCTGGCTCCGCTCCCACCCGGCACGGCTTCACCAACAATGGTGTTGGCCTTGAGCGAGCGGACACGGAGCGGCAGCTCCCTCCACGCCCGCCAGCGAGGTCACAGGAGCAGGGAGGGAGTGAAGGTGGGGACCCAGAACTTGTCCCCATACCGGGGGCTTGGACGTGTTTGGTGAACACCAAGGGCTGAAGGGGTCGCTGCTGGATACACAGGTGGACATTCCCAGCCCTGGATCTCCGCAGGTGGGTGTGAGCATCCCACCCACACTCCCTCGGTGCTGAGTAGCCTGGGGGAGAATTCCCAATTCCTCCATGCCCGGGGGTCCCAGAAGGGCTGGGGTTGCCCTGTCTGACCAGAGAGCTTTGATCAGCTCCCAGGGGATACTCCAGCCCCCCAGGACCATTACCCTGTCCCCGAGAGCTCGTGAACTGCCCTGTGCTCAGCCCCTTCCTCCGTCTCACAGCGAGACGTGCGCGGGCGGCGGCAGCCCTTGGCTGAGGGACCTTGGCTCCCAGCGATCAACAGGAAACGGGAGATGGATTTCTCGGCAAACTGGGCTTTCCATAAACAGTCTGAGGGGCCGACCCGCGACGGCGGGAGCAGCACAGAGCCAGGGCTGGGCTTTACAGCTGTTTATCACATTTTTCTGCTCTCGTTTCCTCTCTGGCTCAGCAGCTCAGGGTTCCTCTTCTCCTGCATGCAAATTGGGGATGAGTTGAGTGCTGTTGGATGGGCTGCTGCCATTCCCAACTGGGATGCTCCTCCTGGAGCAGGATCAGGGCAGGCATCATCCCATGGGTCCTTTACCCTGCTCAGCCAGGGTGCAAAGTGCCAGAATACTCTCCAGTCATTCCCAAACCTAAACCCAGGTCCTGTCAGGCTTTCTTTGCTTTGGAGCACACCAGACCCCACCAGCGCACAAGCCTCCAATTTCTCTGCAATCAGGACTTAAGAAAATACAGGCTGACCCTGAGGGCTGAGAGAGGACTGGGGGGGCGACGCCGGGCTCTCCACCTGCTTCTCATTAGCAGCAGCTCGTTCAGCGCCAGCCCCACTCCCCATCCCACCCTGGTGAGCTTGGCAGCTCCACTATTTCCCAGCGATTTCTGTCCATCTCAAAAAGCCATGAGATGAGAGGTTTGGCTGTAGAGCATCCCTCCATCCATCCATCCATCCATCCATCCATCCCTCCTGGCAGGACAGAGCAGCTCCATGCCCTTGCACCCTCTGTGACCCATGCCCGTGTCCCTGGCCACTGACCCTGACCCGAGCAGTGTTGTCAGGGACTGTCCCTGTCCCTGTCCCTGTCCCCATGCCTGCCCTGACCCATGGGACAGCAGAGGCTGTGTTTTTGGGTGGTGGAGGTCAGTGGGGTCAGCCGGCGCATGGGCCCCGCTTGCTGAGCTGAACAATGGGGCTTTCTTTTGGCTGGGGCTCGGGGCGAGCATGACCCGTCTGGAAGCCAAGCCGCCTGCGTCAGAGGCAGACGGCGGCGGGACGGGGGGATCTGCCAGAGGGCAGGAAAAGCAGCGGCAGTGGGGCTGCCCTGGAGTGCAAGGGGAGCTGCCACTGGGCACTTCACACGGATGAGAGCCCGGGACCCTCATGCCCACATCCCTTGGCAGGAGGATGCCGGGTGCCTGGGGCCGATGCACGGTCACTCTTCTCATCCCACGATGCCATCGTGATGCCAGTGGTGCTGCCAGTCTGCCAGGCAACTCCCAGCTTTACAAAATACACGTGGTTTTGCCTCTGAAAGCACAAAAATGCCCCACAGCAAGGCGAGAGTGGGCACACAGACAAATGTCCAAGCAAAGAGCGAGACACCTGGCACCACACCAATTTCAGCAGGTCAGTGTTGATGACAAGTGCCAGCTCCCAGCTCCTCCCCACCAGTCCAGGCACAGCCAAAACCATCCCACAAAAGCCAGCTGCGATCAAGCAGCACAGCAGCAGCTCTGTGCAGCCGTGCAGGCGCTGCTGGCGCGGCCGGCCGTGCGTGTTCTGGCACCAGAACGCACATCCTACTTCCACGTGATGGATGTGGAAGAAAATGTGTTTGCCTGTGGAGAGGGGATGTGGATGGCAGGATGGGGCTGGGAGTGGGGCTGGCAGGGGAGGCAGGATGCTGGGATATGGGACCGGCCAAGGGGGGGATGCTGCCTGGAAACGGGCTCTGCTGGGCCAGGGCTCTGTTTGGGAGGAAAGCTGGTATGTGGGTGTGTTGGTGCATGAGGATGTTGAGCTGGGGAGCGTGTTGAAACAGGAGGGTTTGATTTTTTCATTTGAAATGGCATTTCTGCTCTCTTGGAGTATAAAATGAAACATTACCAAAAGGGGAAAAAAAAGGGGGGGGAAAAGTCGTCAGTAACCCTGACTGATGACTTCAGAACCCATCAGTGTTCCTTCCCACCCTGAAAAATCCCCTTTGCAGTCACATTTTTGCTGCCTTGTTTGTTTTCCAGCCTGGACATGAAGCTGCAGCTCAGAGGCTCACGTGTCCCTGTGCCATGGCTCTGGGTGGGATGGCCTTCAGAGGGCCACACAGTGGGGATGCTCCCAGTCGGGGATGCACCAGCCTGTGGGATGCCAGCAGTTGCATCACCCAGTGTTTGGATGAAGGAAGAAGCCTCAGGGATATATCTCAGTGCCCACACCATGGATAGTGCAACCAGACCGTACCTGATCCTGCAGAGAGGGATGCTCGTCACCCCTGTGCCCCCAGCCCTGCATCCCAGTCCTCAGCAGGAGCAAGGGCACGGTCAGTAAGGGCCAGGAGGTTTGTTCCAAGGAGGACTCGTGCAGGATTTGCTTTTGCAACTATAAATCCAAACAGCAGCTGGTCTGTGGGCCAGCTTTCCTGGGAAAAGTGCTTCCAGCCACATGGGGCTCAGGGGCTTCCCCCTGGCCTCCCCACAGGTACAGACACAGGCGAGGGATGCAGATCCTGGAGCTGCAAAGACACATGGGGGTCCCTGGCACAGCCCATGCTCCCACCTGCCCCTGGGCAGCAGTCAAGAAGGATTTGGATCCATATCTCTTCTCCCATAGAATTTGTGCCTCACATTCCCACTTTTTATTCTTCCTGGCGGTATTTGGTTTCATTTATGTGGGAGCCTGCAGGGTGAAGTGGCTGGAGCCATCCCAGCCACAGCCACTGCTACCCCACACTGGGCACCACGTCCCTGGTGTAGATCTCCCTGGGCCCTCTCTTAGTGCAAGGGGCACCCGGGGGTGCAGATGCCAACTCCCCCCCCAGACCTGGCAGGGTGCTGGGCGAGTCTGCTCCAAGCACTGCCCAGTCTCCACGACTTCTCAGCTCCCTGCCAGCTCCGGCAGCACTCCGAGCCCCAGACCCTGCTGATTAGAGACATTTAACATTCCTCCCAACGCCAAAGGGATCTTTTATCAGTGGGGTTTTTTTCCTGCAGACTATTTTCTTTTCATGAAAACATTAAATGGCCTGAGAGATAAGGAGCAAATTTATAGCAGTTCACACCGAATCAGCCAAGACACTGGCAAGGAAAAAATGCCTTCCCTCCTGCTACCCGCCTTCCCTCGCACGCTCCCCACCCTGGCCACTTCCTCTCATTCTCTCCAAATTCTACAGACTCCCACGACAGGCTTGGCCAGCCTGTCCCGGCTCTTCCTGCCCCACGGCAGGGCTCAGTGCAACGCTGCCCACAGAGCCAGGGGATTTGGCACAAGGAGGTGCTGGCACAGTCCCATTCATCATCTCCTTGGGATGCTCCTGAGGACTGTCTTCATCCCAGGGCGATGCAGCCTTGTGTCCAGCAGCCCTGGACATGAGGATACGATCCTGGACACACATTCCCTCCTGGCACAAGGACAGATTCAGTCTGTGCGAAGTCTTGCCTTAAAAACGAGCCAGTCCAAATCTGGGTGGATGTTAACTGTGGGTCTGGGTGAGACCTGTCAGCCCCCCCCTTCCCTTCCCCAATAAAGCATCCCTTGTTCCATCCCTGCTGCTGGGAGCTGCTCAGCAAACCAGTCCCAGGGCTCACAGAGCTGTAATGTTTAAGTTACCAAAATCTGCAATAAATTTTCCTAGCAGCCCCCAATCATCTGGCCCCCATCCGCCAGCGCTGCCGGTTTATGAGCTCTGAAGAGCTATAAAGGCCTTTTACTGGCTGCGTTTTTTATTTCAAATTAGAGTGTGACTGGATAAACACTGGACAAAGTAAGGATTTACTGGGCATCCTGTATAGTGCAGGGCTGGGGGCTCAGGGACAAGTGGAGCTCCGGCTCCATGGGATGGACAATGTGTCCCTTCACCCTGGATGAGTGGGCTCAGGCCTTCCTTCACCTGGCTGGCCAAAAACACGAGGGCTGGTGAAGAGGAACCCACTTTGGGAGCCTTCATGGGTGCCGGTAAGGGGGTGGGCACCAATGAAGAGCCCCAGTGCTGAGGAATCCACCCAGTCTGGCGAAAACAGAGCACACAGGTGGCCCCCTCTATCTCAGACCACGTTTGGAGTTTTGCCACCAGCGGATGTCCTCTGCTGCCCAGAAGGTCAAAGCCAACATCTCTTCTATGGGAATAAGGGAGGGATGCAGTGCCAAGGACCCGAGGCGTCCCCATCCCACACTGAGGTGCCTGGTGGGGGCTGCAGGGGGCAGTGGCAGTGTCAGGACTGTCTGTGCTCTGTCTGTGCTCAGGACCTGGAGATGTCCCTTCCCTACTCTCAAAGATGGTGTCACCCATTTTACAAGCACCACAAAGGGAGACAGAGGGGAGGAAATGGGTGAACAGCATGAGGATATCCCATGTGGATATTTTCCAGCCCTTCCCTGTCAGCACCTTGCCTGCCTGCTGCTCCAGGGATGCTCTTGTGTCCCTGGGATGCGGGCAGGGAGGGGACATGCCGCCAGCCCTCCTCAGCCCCTCTCTGCCACTGTTAGTCACAGTTCCATGGGATCTTTGGGCTCTGCCACGTCCCAGGGACAGGAGGGATGTTTGGGGTCTCAGACCCCTGGGGATGGTGGGGTCAGTTTCCCCCACTTCACAGCAAGTCCAAAAAACAGACACATCCCTTTCTTGGCCTCAAGTTTGGGGGGGATGAAACCATGCAGGGGGTGATCCAGGGTGAAGCAGAGCAGTTTTCCTGGCTGTAATTTAGGGTGTCCCCACTTCCAGAGAGGGGTGCCAGTGCAGAGGGGCTGCTTGCTGCTGTCTGCAGCCCCCCAGGACAGACACCGTGCCCCGAGCTGAGCGCGGGGCTGTGCTCCCAGCTGCCGCCAGTGCTTGAAGAATATAGGTGGTTAATGCCTTCAGCATGTATGAAATATCCCATATGCTGGGAAACAAAAGGGGCTCTGTGCTATTAAAGTTTCATTTCCCCCCTCCCCTCCTCCCTCCCCTCTCCCCCCGTTCACCCTGCCCTGCGCGCGCGGCTGGAGCAGAGCAGGCGAGGAGACCCGGGCACTGCCGGCCCCAGATCCCGGCCGGGACCCCGGGCTCCGGGCACAGCGAAGGCAGCGAGGACGTGACCTCCCCCGGGCTCAGCTGGAGCACATGGAAAGCAGCCAGCGTTACTTCCCCACGGGAGAAAAGGGAAAGGCAAAGAGGTGAGCGCGGCGAGCACGAGCATCCCTGGGCTCGCCAGAGGTGCCCTGGTCTCCGTGGCCATCCCGGCGGGATGCTGGCTGGCCATGGCTCTCGGTGACCACGGGGACGGGGCGGTGTCACAGGAGACGAACACAGCAACCTCCAGGATGGAGGGGGCTCCCGGCAGAGCGGAGGGTGGGGGTGGGCTTCCCTGGAGTTCTCTCCTCACCGTGGGTGTCTCCTGGCTCCTCTGCCCTGCCCAGGATGAGGTGCCCCCTGCCAGCATCCAGCCCGTGCTTGGCTGGGTGAGCTGGAGGCTGGAGGGAGAGCAGCCCTTTTCCCCAGGACCCTCCGGAGCCGCTGGGGAAAGGATGAGCTGTGGAGGGGAGAAAGGAGCTGGGGGAAGAAGAGAGAGAGGAACGACAGCCAGGGGACTTGAGGGCAGCAAAACCAGCCCTGTGCCCTGGGGGGACCCTGGAACCTGATGGGTGTCCCAGCCCTTCCTTGTGGTCAGAGTCGCAGAGATTCATGGGGTTTGGCTGCAGCAGCTCCCAGGGCTGCCGGCACAGGTCCCTCGGGCTCCTGAAGGGGTTAAGAGAGGAGAGGAAGAGCAGAGAAAGAAAAACAGAGTGTTGGGAGAGAGCAGCTCGGTCAGGGGCTGTTTGCACTGGCTTGGATGTGTCCTCGGCATGTTTATTCCTACTGCACAAGCGGCTTTGCCAGAAGGAGAGCCAGACTGCTGAGCACACACACACACACAGCCCCATCCCAAATACTTGGGGACCCCTCTGAGCAGCGATGGCTGGTGGCCCTGCCCTGGCCTCAGGGCCCCCCGGAGCCCCGGCAAGCAGCAGGGCTGCTCTCCTGCCTCGCCTGGACCCGCCGGGCTCTTAGCCTTGGGCTGAGATGGGAAAGGACCTCGTGTCCCAAGGCCACCAGCCTGCTGTGCCGCTGGGGCCAAGGCCTGGGAATGGGCATGTGCTGGGGTTTGGCTGCTTTCCTGGTCTGGAAAGAAAACACTCCCTTCCCTGGGATGCTCTTTGTTTCCCATGGACAGACCCGAGCGCTGCCCGTGGGGCTCAGAGGGGCCAAACCCTGCGCTTGTGTGCACTCTGTCACTGTGCTGTTAGAATGTCCTTTATCCTGGCAGTTCCCAGGCTGTGTGCATCCATCTCTACTCCCAGTTCCCATCCTGCCTCCCCGGGATCAGAGCTGGGGGCCAAGACACTGGCCAGGGCTGCAGGCTTGAGAGCCAGCAGGGAGCTGCTCCCTGTTTCTTAGCAGCACGGTTCTGTTCTTCAGGGAGCTTTAGGGCTTCAGGGATGCCTGGAGTTGATGGTGGGGGGGTCAAAGCGGGGAGGACAGAGCTGCTGGGCTCAGCAAACCTTGTCTGAGCTGTCAGGTCTGCCACTGACCTTGGATCTCTGTGCCGGCGGGTCGCGTGCCCTGATCCCGACAGCCCCAGGTCACGGCCCCTCGTTTGTCTGTCCAGGAGAACCTGGGCGGGGTTGAGACAATGTCAAACCCGGCTGTGAAATCCAGCAGTGGCTGTGCCAGCCCCCAGGATTACCTGGGAAGTTTTGCAGCCTGCTTTGGACCCTGGGGGCCTGAGATGCTCCGACTGTCAGTCGTCCCAGCTTGGGCAGCCCTGAATGCTCAGAGGTTGTTTAAACTGGATTTTCGAGCCCCTGTGGGGTTTTCTGCTTAGTTACTATCTTGTGCTTTATGTCTGCTGAGGCTGAGCTCCCTGGGGCCTACAGGGCTGCAGGGTGAGCCCTAACTCCACTGCAAGAAAGTTCATCCCACTCATCTCATGGCTGTGGGATGAGTCCCAGCCCCATTGCGGGGTGAACCCCAACCCCACTGCAGAGGCTGCCCCGTCCTCCCCACCCAAGCAGGTTTTTGGCAGAACCACCAATAGGCATCTGATATCCAGGGGTGACCCCATCCCCACAGTGCTCGCCTGCAGGAGCAGGATTTTGTTTAGTGAGAGTTCCTCCACTCCTCCCCCAGGAAATGTGCACTGGTATTGCTTGGGAAATGCGTGAAGGCGCCACTGTGCCAGCCCGCCCTCCCTTCTGTCCCTCTGGCAGCTGCTGCTGGAGCTCTGAGAGGAAATTTGGGTGTGGGACCTGCTGTGCCAGAGAGCCGGTGGCTGCACAGCCGGGATGTTCCTGCAGGATGGGTGCTGAAGGTGAGCTGCCACAGGCAGATGGGGATGTGTGGACCCAAAAGCTGCCAGAACCTGGCTTGCCAATCCAGCTCAATTTGCAGCCATGCTGGTGCCAGTCATGGGGACAGCTGTGCCACACTGACCAGAGCTTGATCTTTCTGTTCATCGCCTCTCTTGGACCTCTCTGGTTTTTACATTTCACTCGAGCTTTGAAAAGGCTGAGCTGCAGTTTCATCCCTGGCTTCCTGTGGTGATCTGCTGAGGCTCCAGCCAACCACCCTCTGTCCCACAGCAGCACTGGCCAGAGGTTCCTGGGGTTGGCCACCCCCCCAGTGGCACCTTGGGCTGAGCTGGTGGGACATGGCAAACCTGGTACTTTGCTCCCCAAAACTGCACTGAGAAGGACTTGAGGCAGCTGTGAGAGCCAGGCTGGGGTTATCCTCATTCCCTGGAATGCAGCAGCTGGAGCTGGGGTCAGGGTTCAAGCTGAGCAAAGGGCAGGACGGGCTGGGACCTGCCCTGCGTGGGGCTGCTGTGCAGTCAGGGCATGGGCAGCTCCCAGGACTGTCTGGTTGGGACCCCCAGGTCAGATGGGCCCCTTAGAGATGACAGGAAGGGGTAGAGTCAGTTCTGAACCCAGCCAGGAGGGCAGAGCAGGATCAGTGTCGCTTGGCTGGAGCGCACAGACCGATGTTCGATGGATGCAAATCCCCATGGAGCACTGGGGCTTCTTGGAGCCCCCCAGACTGGGCTGGGACATGGGCTGAGCAGTGGGAGGAGGGGAGTGGGTGTGCTGAACACCAAAACCTGACCAAAACCCTCATGAGAAACAAACATCCTCTGGGGCTGGGCTGGGACAGCTGGGCTGGGGTACAAAATACATTTCACCCTGAGTCCAGCCCAGCCTGCACCGTGCTGCCTCCAAGGGGTCTGCACCCCCTTCCTCAGCTCCCCATCCTGCTCCCCAGCCCTCCTCAGTGCCTGGGAGCCTCTTCTCGCAGGGGAGCTGCCCAGGGAGGGCTTCACTCCTCCCTGAACCTGGAGGGACAAGCCCAGGGCTGGCGTGAGGAGCAGCAGTGCAGAGGATACAACCGGCCCTCATCCAGCCCTTCCTTCCAGCGTGGGGTGGAGAGGGAGGGGACACGGTCCAGCTGGCCGGGATGCCACTGTCCTCCTCCTCCCTCGCTTCACTCACTGCCTAATCACGACAGCTCCCCCGGCGCCCCGCAGCCCCCGTGCCCATCCCCAGCATTCCTTCTGCTGCCTCTCCCCACCAGCCGCGGGCAGGGAATGAGGACACAGGGCACCCACCTGCCGGGACCAGCAGCCCGTGTCCCCACAGGCAGGCTGGGGCGCTGGGGACCGCAGGGGTTGCACGGGGACAGGCATTCAGGAATGTTGTTTTTTCCATCCCGGTTTCCGTCAAGGTAGTAAATCAGCGCTGCAAAAGGCTTTTGTTTTCCCCAGCACGCTGCCGGCTGCTGTGCTTGCCAGCCCTGGCCTCGCCTGCAGGAGCCTGGATGAAGCCATCCCTGTCCACACTCCCAGGTCTTGCTCTACAGGGAGCAGGGATCCCTTGTCACGCCAAGGGAAGCAATCACACCCCATCCCACTTTCCTTGCGCCCCTTCCCTGGACATTGGACCTTGTCAGAGAAGGCTTCCCTCGATCCATTCTGCACAGCCCAGCTGTGTCCCCCCTGCTGCCATCCCCTCCTGGCTGTAAGCAGTCTGGCTGTCCCGTGGGAGGATATCGGGGTGGCACAGGTGACACCACACTGGCCCCAGCCCTGCAGGGCTTTGGGGTTTAGCAGAGGGGTCCTTGTGCAAGGGGGATCACCCCACAGGCAGCTCGGCTGTGCCTTCCCCCGGCACACAGCTCAGCCGTCCTGGCCAGGTATCCAGGGAGCTGGGAGGGATTGGATTGCAGCAGATGGGAGAGTGTCAGTGCACAGGGCAGCCAAGCGCTGCTGGGTGACACCCCAGGGTGTCTCCGGTATCAGCTGTGAGGGCAGAGCTCCCTTGCAGGAACACGGGACCCACAGGGATGTGGGGATCCCTTGGGGGATGCAGCCACCCAGTCTCCTTTTCTGCGGTGCCACTGAGGGGAGGTGCCACGGGAAGAAGGCACCACGTGGGGAAGGAAGGTGCCCAGCTCCCCTGAGGGGACATTCAGCTGCTGGCACAGGGGAGGTGTAAAGCTCCCCACATGTACGCATTGCGGCTGGGCTATTTTGGAAACGGACAGGGCCGATCTTGTGACTGGAGCTGGGGACTGCAAGTCTGAGCAGCAGGGTCCTGCCTGACTGACAGCGACCCGCTGCCTGACCCGGGGAAACCCGAGAGCTCCCGCTGTGCTGGGGACAGCTTTTGCACCCCTTCCCGGCTCCTTTCATGGTGGTGAAAACCCAGCTTGGGGCAGGGATGTGGCTGAGAACAACATGGGAAAGCCGGGACAGAGCCAAAGTTTGGGCGTGAATCTGCCCCCCCACTTCATGGCACTCCCGTGGCCGGGCCACTCACGGTCCCCCGGGCCGTCCTGGAGGTGTCCCCCGTTTTTTTAGAGCTGTGCCACCTCCTGCCCGTGCGCTGTGTCTGGGACAGACCAGCCCAGGCACTGCGGACCCGCAGCCGGGTGCCGGGAGCAGATGGAGACGAAGACTTTCTGCAGACCCCGTCTCCCCCGGGCTCAGCAGCCTGAATGCCAGCAACGCCTGCCAAAAATATTTGTGTGGGACGCGGAAAGTTAACTTTAGTTTTCCTTTTTCAATAGCGGGGAGGGGGGGAGGGTGACAGGGTGTGAGAAAGGCAGGTGGGGGGGCTGTGCATCACTCGCCAGCGAGTGGGCAGGAAGAGAAGTTGAGCAAAAGGTCTCCTTGCTGCCAGATTTCAGCACTTTGTGAATCGAAGGATTTTTTGTTGTTGTTGTTGTTATTATTCCCTCCCCAGCACCATATTGCAGCTTCTCGTAGGGACTTGCTGCCGTCAGGAAGCGTGAGGAGCCTCTCAGATGGGCATGGTGAGCAGCTGCTTGTTGGGACTCTGAGTTGGGTTCTGGTGCCCAATTTGGGCATCCTCTGGAGCTGCACCCCTGAAATGGTCCCCGAAACGACCCTCATCCGTCTTTACAGCCTTTGTTTGCAGGTGGGGCTATCTCAGCCCGGTTTTGTGGCTATGGCTGGCGTTGCTGCTTGTTACTGCCTGTGCAGTGGGAGGCACATACATCCATCCCGCCTGGCTGGTATTCCAGCAGGGATCAGCCCGGCAGCTTTTGCTAGAGATCCACGTTACTCATAAATATTCCCGTCCTGTGCTGCTGGTAGAGCCCAGGAGCTGTGTCCCGGGGGGAAGGAGGCTGCTCTCCGTGCCGGGCCCAGACTGGCCCCCGGCGAGGCAGCAGATGCCTGACTCAGTGTTTCGGAGCCGTGGGCGGCCCCGTCCCAGCAGCGTGTCCTCAGGGAACACCGCTGTCGGGTCTCACCCGGGAGGGGTTTGCCTGGGGAACACCGGGGCCGTGGGCGTCACTCCCGGGAGTGCCCGTGTGCGGGAAGCGCTCCCGGAGGGAAGGGGGCGGCTCTGGGAGACGATTTTCAGGGAGGGACCAGCTCCCCCAGCGAACTGTCAAGGCAGCTCCGGTGTAGGATGGCCAAGAAACCCGCTCCCTAGGGATAGGGAGAGAGAGTGCGAGTGGGGAGATGCAGATCCACCCCGAGAGGATCTCTGCCGACCCAGCCTGGGCTGAGGCTATTTTTAGCAACTTTCTCTTTGTCCTCGTTTGAGATAAGCCAGCTCCCTCCAGCTCCAACAACTTGCCATGTTTCTAAGGAAAGATGTGGGTGGCTTCCTGCAACTATTGAGCGCCCAAATTACGTGAAGAGGAGGGTGAAATTTGTTTTTCAGAGAGGAACATTGACATTTTATCCCCAGGTTCTCTTTGCAAATCTCTGCTGAATAACTGCAGCAGAGCGAGGAAGGAGGAAGGATTGCAGAAAGGGCAGAAGATCTCCTTCGCGCATTCTCCAAAAAATGCAGCCTTGTGTTTGGGAAATGCCCAAGTGCCTTCTTTTCCAAAATAACCTTGTTAAGGGCAGGAAAAGTTTTGCAGAGAAGCTGTGTGAGTCTTGAGGAAGCTGCAGGGTGTACTCCTGCCAGAGCTTAACCCGCAATGTCGACCTGGTGCCTTTTCTTGTTTCACTGAAAAACCTCACAATAACTCAGGGAGAGGTTTGGGATGAGCAGAAACCCCTTTTCCTCAGCTGGCTGTTAGGCTGGGAAATCCATCACGGTCCATGTGCCGTGGGTGCTGTGGATCTCTCAGAGGTGCTTCCCCAGGACCAGGCTGGCTGTGAGCAGGGCTGGTGATGCTGGAATTTCCGTACGCCGTAACCCATATCCTGTCCTGGGAGTGATGACATTCCCCTCTCCCAGCTGATAACTTGTCTGTGTTGGTGCGTGGGTTCGTCATCCCAGCAGGATTTGTGCTCAGCAGGAGGCAAGTGGGTCTGTCTGCGCTTGTCCCGACGCCGCATGAGTCACTCAATGGTTAAACACGGTTTTGTTGGCTGGATGCTGGAAATTTTCCTTTTTTGTTCCTGATAACCCTGAGCAACATCCTCAGGGATCAGGTTCTTTCCTGAACACTCCCAGCTCCAGAGCAGTGGTGCCCCAGCGCTGACCACTTACAGGGGTGGCCACAGCCTCATCTGGACTGACAGAGAGGGGAGCCGGGCACAGGGCTCCAGCCATGGGTGCTGTCCCCAGGGCGAGGACGGATGGACGAGGGTGCTGGGGTGGTGAGCACGGTGTTGGGATTGGGGCATTTCCAAATGGTCTTTGCATCTCAGGGGATCCTTCCTCATGGGGGGTGGTGCTGGAGCTGGAGTTCAGGCTGGGGTTGCCAGGAGCTGCTCCGATGTCTGTGGCCATAGGAAATCAGTGCAAGCACAAGCATCCTCAACACTCCCCCTTCCCTTCACACAGGTCCTTGGATGCTGGTCCTCTGCCTGGAAAAGAGAAATTCCTGCAAAATCCTCCTTGCTGGTCTGTCTCCTCTGGGCACATCCCTCCATCTGGGTCTCCAAAACCTGCCTGCTCCAGTGGCATCGTGCCTGGTCTTCCTGCCGGCAACAGTAGTAAAGCAGAGCTCGTGCCTGGCACGTGTCTGCCCTCCCTCTCATGCTGCCCATGCTCTGAGGAAGGATCCATCCCTCTGGCCATGCAGAGCTGTTTGGAAAGGCCGTGGCGTGCCAGCGAAGGAAAGCAGTGAAGATGCTGAGGACAAGGCTCCAGCAGTTCTGCCTCCACCCCCAGCCCAGCTGCCCCATGTCTGGCGAGGCTGCACAGCTCCCCTGTGTCTGTGGGACAGCCAAGGGGGACACTGAGGGGGACAGCAGCTGCTGGCAGGACAGGGGGAGCAGAGGGGGGCAGAGCTGCCATCAGCTCCAGGATGCTCCGGCCTCCGAGCCAGGCGAGCAGGAGGCACGGACGGGACTGCTGGGAGGGAAATCAGGTGGGAGCTGCCAGAGGGACCCCAGGGGGCTCAATGGGGATGCACCACAACCCCCATTGAATGGCAGCAGCCTGGCCCTGGTGGATGAGCCTGCAGCCCCCACAAAGTGCCCTGGCTCTGCCCCAGAGCTGCCCCCAACAGCAGACAGCCCCATGGCCAGCCCCAGCCAGGAGTGGAAAGTGGTGAAGATCCAACGGGTTCTCATCAAACCTGACTTTGAGCCAAGGAAAGCAGGTAAGAGAAACCCCCTTTGGCCACTGTCCCCCCTGGAAAGGCGCTGCTGTTCTCCTGGTGAGAACACTCAGCTCTTCCCAGGGCAGGACTTCCCCTGGGTTAGAGGTCCCAGGCTTCCAGCAGAGCTGCTGGGACTATTTTAGCTTGAGATGATCTCTCTGGCCTTAAAAATAAGGAGGAATCTGTGGCTTTTCTCGGGAGGGGGGTGGGAAGGCAGCAGGCGGGTTCCCACCATCTCCAGGAGCTCAACCCATCCCTGAGCAGGGCATGAACAGGATGGACTTCCCAGCCCTCACCCTGGCCATGGGGCTTGGTGGGATCCCACCCAAGGCAGAGTGATCAGGACCAGCTCCTGTGGCACTGTCTGGGACAGGGACACCTCTCCTCCATTGATTGGGGATGGCCAAGCATCCCTCATATGGCTTTGGACCATTTCTGTCAGCCCCTGGTTTAAAAACTAAGCTCTTTATTTCAGGCTGGTTGGTTCCTACAATGCTCTCTGCCCTCGCCTCACTTCACAGCCCCGTGCCACAGCTGCTCCTCTCCGCCCATGACTGTCCCTTCAGCCACAGTGACACAAATACAGGTTCATATCTAGGGTTACTGTGGCTGCTCCATGCCTGCACTGCCCCACCTCCCTGTGGGAGATGCTCCCACAGAACCCATCCTCTTACAGGCACTGGACCCATTTTTAAACCCCGCTTCCCCCCTCCTTTCTATTTTGCTCCTGCCCAGCTGCTATCTCAGCTGCCACACGGCGCCGAGGCAGGTGTGTCCCTGTCCCCATGGGATGGTGTTATCGGATGCTGCTGCTCAGCTCAGAGCCCGGTTTTCCCAAAGCAGCCGCCAGGATTGGGTGGGATGGGGTGGGACCGGCTGGGGATGCTCTCCATAAACCCGGTGTCCAGAATCCACTCCCTCCCTGCCTTTTTGCAGTGTCAGACATCCTCAAAACCAGCGGCTCCTGGATGGGACACAGGCTGGGAAGCTCAGCCAAGCCCTTTGGCTCACAGCTGCCCTGGCAGCATCGTGTTTCAGGGCTCAGCACACAAACCAGATGGACCCAAATAGTCTTCCCATTTCTCACCGCTCCGGGATGGCAGATCTGCGGTGGGGAAAGGTCAGGTCTGACTCTGTCCAGGCTCAGCATTTTCCTAATCCGCGCCGCCATCCAGCACTTTTGCTGCCAGCCTGGAATTTTAAAGTAACTCAACAGGTTTGTTGGAAAGAGTTTGTCTGTCCTGTTTCCTCCCCCTCCAAGTGAGATCACCACCAGCCACTGCCTGCAGGACCCGTCAGACTTTCCAGAGCCTCCAGGCAGGATGTCACTGAGGGTCCTGAGTGCTGGGAGCAGCTTTGGGACTTTGCAGAAAGCCTGCAGGTTTGGGAAAGAGAGGTTTGGTTCAGTGCAGATGAGAGGAAAGGGCAGGTGCCCTCACAGGTGGCACTAGGGCTGTTCCTGCAGCAGGCATCATCCCTGGGAGCATCCCTGGGAGATGTCAGGGGTTTGCTCCTCTTCTCTTTAGCTGTCTGGGGGTGCAGGAACCCCCACCCCTTCCAGTTTCTGCAGGAGAAGAGGATGCATCCATCCACACCCAGAGTGGTGCAGGGCTGGCCCTGGCAGCCGGGAGCCAAACGGGTGCCCCACCTTGAGCAGTGTGGACCCACCCAGGCGGGTCCCAGGTGCCCCTTTGGTCCCCATCCAGCAGCCCAAGGCCAGGCTGGCTGCTCTCAAGCATCCGGCACGGCTGCCCAGGCTGGTTGGCACCTCTCGGGGCAGGCTGGGGAGCACAGGAGCCCCGGGTAGAGGCAGCGGCTGGGAGATGCAGGAGGCAGGACAAGTTTCTCTGTCTGGTGTGCAAATAAACGGAAGGTTTCACTCCCTGGGGGCTGCAGAGCCAGCGCCAGGCTCCCTCAAAAACTAGAAAAGCACAAAAAAGCACAGAGGGGCAGGAAGAAAGGAAATTAGAAAGGCAAAAAATCAAGCCAAGAGCTCATCCTGAGGTGTGGACAGGCATGGGAAGGGGGTGAGGCCGGTCCCACCCGCAGCCAGGGAGTTCTGCAGCCCCAGCGGCGTGGTGGAAGTGGGAGGTGATGCTGTCTGCCCAGGGATCATCTTGCCCCGGACCGTAGTCCCCTAGTGACAGGGAGAAGACCACCCCTGGCAGAGGGGTTTCAGGAGGTCCCCAGAGAAGTGACACCGGTGCTGGATTGTCTCTGGATTTTTACCTCCCTCCAAGTGCCTCAGAACTTCAGGCACTGGGGAAACCTGAGGAAAGGGGAGGCTCCACATCTCCAGCAGCATCTGAAACGTGAGGTGCTGCTGGCGGGAGGAGGGAAAAAGGGTGAAGGGCTGGGAAAGAGGGTGCCCGGGGATGGGAAAGAAGATGCTCAGGGCTGTTAAGGGGGATGTGCAGGGCTGGGAGAGAGGGATGCCCCAGAATGGGATAAGGGGATGCCCTGGACCGGGAAGGGGATGCGGAGAGCTGGGTAAGGGGATGCCCCGGGCTGGGTAAGGGGATGCCCCGAGCTGGGGAAGGCGATGTCCAGGTTTCCTCTCCCTCCCCCCGGAGCGGACCCAGCCGGGACGAGTAGCGGCGGAGCACGACGTCGGGGGCGGCGGGGCGGCTGCCAGAGCCGCCGGGCGGGGG
>VXAD01012228.1:86765-181717 GCA_013399195.1 Dicrurus megarhynchus
AGTTCATCATTGAGGCCCCCTCTCAGCCCGAGCTGCTGCGGTCCCCGTCACCCACCATGTCCCTACCTCCCTCCTGGAAGTACGATAACAATGCTTATCTGTCACCCATGGTCTCCAGACGCCCCTCCAAGAGTCCCTGCAGGCCCTCCAAAACCCCTCCTGCGTCACTGTATGGCAGCAACCTAGTGGAGAACGAGGTGTCCCAGAAGGAGCTGGAGATCTCCAAGCACCAGCCTTACCAGCTCCAGTCTTCTCTCTTCATCCTCTCCCCATCCAAGGGGCCAGCAAGGTCCATGCCCCAGGAGATGCCTCCACCCAGACCCTCTCTTCCCGACTCCTACCCCTACCCCCAGGAAGCCTCCTGCCCGACCTCTCTGTTGCCTCCTTCCCCGGTTTGGCATCCCCCCGTGGTGCCCAGTGCCGGCCAGAGCACGGCCAGCTCCTTCCCCAGTGCTGCCGGGGCTCTGCCCCTGACTCACGACAGCCGTGCCAGTCCTGGAGCCCCGGCTGAGGTGCTGCTGGCCTCCCCGTGCCGCCTGCTGCCGCCTCGGGCCAAGGCAGGCTTCCAGGCACCCCGGCCCTCCTACTCCACCAGGAATGCCGGCATCGAGCCGCAGGTGTGGAAACCTTCTTTTTACTACAAGTAGTGGTGGCGGAGAGGAAAACACAGGGGTGATAGGCTGAGTCCTCCCTAACTGCTCATGGGAGTGCCAAAAGCCAAATCAACCACAAAAAAAAGGGGGGGGGGAAGAAAAGAAAACAGAAAAAAGAAGTGGTTGTGAGGCTGCAGCATTGGGACAGTGGGTGACAGGCATTGCCAAGCCCCCGGTGCAACAGGAGCTGAGGAGTCCCGGGGAGGCAGCAGGAACTGGGCACAGAGCCTGCAGGATCCCAAAGAGTCATCGGGAGCCTGCCTGTCCCACAGGGCTGCTCTTGCTCTTCTCTCGCCTGGAAACTGTATGGAGCATCGCACCTCTGGGTCCCTCCTTTCCTCACCTCCGGCTTTTCCAGCTCTCAGAGCTCTGCCTGCTCTTCCACATCCCCTCTGTCCTGTGGCTCTTCTTAGCCTCCTACCAAAGCAAACCTGGAGCGGACACGTTGCCTTTCTGCCTCACTGTGCCTGCTCCTGGCTCTTCTGTTGTTCCTTCAGGATTTGTCCTCCTTTGCTTCCTCACTGTGGAGGAAGAACTGCATCCCTCGGGGAATGGCAGAGTCCACTGGTGCTGGGCCCAGGGTCACTGCGGGGTCCAGGTCCCTGCCTGGGCTCAGTCCAGCTGGAGCTGGGGCGGGCAGTGCTGTGTGACACATCTGGAAGCAAGGGATGTGCTGGGATGAGGAGGGTGCCAAGGGCAGGGCTGCTGGGTGATGCTCAGCCCAAGACTCGTGGTCCAGCTGTGCCTCTGCCCATGCTCTCTCGCCACTTTCCCCATGGTGCCAAGTTGCCTTTTGACTGTGCTTTATTTCTCTTGCCTTTTTCTTTTTTCCCCTCTTTCTGAATACACTCTCTGCGCTGTCACACCTGGCTCTTCTCTTTCCTGCCGTCTGGGGAGCAGTGCTGGGCGACTGATCCTGGGCAGTGCAAGGGGGTCTCCGAGCATCCCCCAAAGGGAGATTTTAGGAAGCTGCAGGTAGAGAGAAGTCTTGGGACATATTCTGGGCAAGGATGATTAACAGCAGGCTCAGCCTGCCCTGATCTCCTTGGCGGGTGAGGGGGTGCAGGATCACATGGGGACCCCATTGCAGGGGTGCAATGCACGAGGAGACATCCCCAGCTCCTGTTGGGCTGTGCCAGCATGAATCTTACCCCGGCATCCTCCTGCCGCTGTACCCCTGCTCTGTCCCTTTGTCCCCCGAGTGGGGGTCACTAACCCACTCTCTGTCCCTCTCCAGGACAGGCGGTCGTCCCTCCCTGCCTCGCCTACCTGGACGCCCCGGCTGGCGCGGCGCCCGGGCAGCCTGGACGGCTGGGCCAGCCCGGCCTCGGTGCCCGAGCTGGATGAGGGCCCTCCCACGTCCCCTCCGTGGAGCGAGAGGTCCCTGTCCCCGCTGCGGCAGGACGCGGACCCCCGGGCCAGCCGGCAGATGCAAGCGCGGCTCGCCAGGAACATCATCAACGCTGCCCGCAGGAAGAGCTCCTCTCCCAAAGCCGTGGGGCTGGAGAGCTCCCGGCCCTTCACCCCCATCTCTGCCGGCCCCCCCAGCCTGCCCCAGTCGCCCCGGCTGGGGCCCAGAGCGCCGGCACTGCAGGCTGCCAGCAGCGTGCTGGGGAGCCTGGCCAGCCCCTCGCCCACCCACAAAAGCCCCCTGCGCTCGCCCCGGGCAGGCAGCCCCCAGTTCTGTGCCTCCCCCGGGATGCCCCGAGCCGCTTGGGCAGAGGGTCGCCGGCTCCTGCTGCCATCCAGCGCGTCTTCCTGCCCCGTCCCCAGGCTGTCCCCCATCCCTAAGAGCCCCCTGCCATCCCCCGTGGTGGGCGGGCGGTCCCCAGCCAAGCGTTGCACCTCCCGGTCCCCGACGGACTCGGACGTCTCCCTCGACTCCGAAGACTCGGGGACCAAGAGCCCCGGAATCCACAGCTTCAACCTCTGTCCCCGGGGCTGGACCAGCAGCCTGCGGCTGAAGACGGGGGGCCTGCCCCCAGGGGCACCCTGCACCTCCTAGACAAGCCAGCCCCCGCCAAACCACCCTCTCCCTCGACCCGTCAGCCCGGGTGGTGCCACCCGCTCACCCCCCACCGGGAACACACCAATCCCCGAGGCTGAAGTCCCCAAAAAACAGTGTCCCTTCGGAGCTGCCACGGCCCCTCTGTGTGCCAGAGGGGTCAGGTGCCTCGTGCCTGCCCGCCATCCCATGGCCCTGCTCTATTTTTACCACCCTAACCTTTCGGGGCAGGACTGCGTGGTCAGCAGGCAGGAGCAGGCAGAGTGGGGGAGCCGCCCCCCCACGGCTGCTCCCTCGGCAGTCCCCGCCGGCCAGCCAGCCCCATCCTGCATAGCCAGGATGGGATGGGCTGGGTGGTCCCCTGTGAGCTCCTGTCCCCAGCTCCCAGATGTTATCCCGGGGTGTCACCGCAGCTCTGCTCCCCTGGGGTGGCACAGCTGCTGCGGGTGGGCAGCATCGATTGGATGCCATGACCAGGCTCCCTCTCCCAGCTTCTCCCAGCCTCCAGATGTGGCTGGTGTCAATTGAAACCAGATTTTGGAGAGGAAAAGTTAATTTTTAATTCCAGCTCCCCCATTGGTCACGGATTTTTTTTTTTAAACTTTTGATTCCTTCTCAAAGAAGTTCTCCCAAATCCTTCTTTCCCTGGAGAACAGAAAGAGCCAAAGTTATTTATTGCCACGTTAAGGGGACTGTTTACAGGTGCTCTCCTGCCCTGCCCAGACCAAGAGGCACAGCCCCATCTTGTACCTGTCACTGTCCCCATACCCAAGTTCACCACATCCCCATCCCCATCCCCATCCCCTCTCCGGTGGGATGGAGGCACACACAGGAACTGATGGGTGCTGTGACAGCCAGAGCAGGTGGGAAGGAGTGGGGGACCATGGAGGCTGAAGGAAATGGTAGAAGTTGCAGAGGGTTTGAAAGAGGTGTTGGCACAGAAGGCGATTCTAAGAATGTTGGTGTCCCCACACCTTGGGGCCGGTGAGACCAGCACTGGACAAGAGGTTGCGTTTGGGCTGCCAGGGCTCTGGCATATTCCCATTCAGGGAGCCCATCACCCCTTCCCTCTCCCCAGGACACGCTGTTGAAGCCAGCCCATCCCTGTTCCCCAGAGTATCTCCACACTGCAGGCTGCCCTTCCTGGAACACAGCCCCCATCCCCAGGACACATATCCCAGCCTCGCTCCAGCAGCCACCACAACCTGCCTTCACTGCACCACTGTATACCCAGCTCAGAAATAAACTGCCGTTACCCCACCCAGGCTGGCTCTGATCTGTCCCCCAGGTGGCCTAGGCACACATGGCACATGGCTACCTCCTGCTGCTGCTACATGTCCCCAAGGGTCAGAGCCCTGCTCCATGCCAGGATTATGGCATCCTCATCCCTGTGAGTCAGACCTGTTCCGTGCTGGGGTGAAGGCATCCCAGTCCCCAAGGGTCACAGCCCTGCTCCGCCCCCTTTCTCAGCCAGAAATAACTTCTGTCCCGTGGCTGGACCTTGGCATCTGGGCCGGAGACCAGGACGTGTTGGGGCGAGCAGCAGGAGCCCAAGGGTGCCGTGAAGGGCCAGCAGGGGCCACCGAGTGCTGGTGGCTGCAGTTTGGCTTCAGCCTCATCCCCGGCGCAGCAGGAGAAGCATCTTCAGTCCCCAGCATCTGGGGTATCCCTTGGCCAGGTAGGGAAGGTGAGGTCCCATATGGGGGTCAGCAGGTGGGTGGGTGCACAGGGCTTGGGGATGTCCTTGGAAAAGAGGACACCACCAGTGTGGGGGTCAGGGTAGAGTCTCCCTGGAGCAGGGCGGAGGGAACGATGGGGTGCAGGTCCCTGGCTCGTTGTGTGGATGGTTAATGCTGAACTCAGAGCTGGCAGGGAGCTGTGTGCCAGGCACCCCAGCCCCATGGAGACCCCGGCACTGCAGGGCCCTTAGGGGAAGCTGCCCAGCATCAGCCTGAGCTGAGGGATGCCAGATGCACCAGAGTCAAACAGCACTTGCGGAGCCGAGCACCCCAGCAGCACAGGAGGGTTCTGCTGCAGGTGGGCAGCTCAGGGGGCTCAGACTGGGGCTGGTTTGCAGCTGCCTCTGCACAATGGAGCAACACAGCTGGGTGGTCCCATGACCCTTCTTGCCGCTGGCTGGGCTCACTAGCTCCCTGCAGGTTCAGGGTTGCAGCTCCTGCACCCTTGGGGCCAGCAGCTGAAAATAGCTCTGCTAAGGCGGAGGTGCTGGGGGGTGGCAGCCAGGGCCCCCGCTCAGCTGGCAGCTGCTGCTCCAAGGGTGCTCGAGGCACAAGGACAGCGGCTTGCTGCGGGCAAGGACAGAGGCAAGGACAGTTTCTGCCATAAAGAAAGGCAGAGAGGAAGAATGACAGGCAGGGGCTGAGGGGCAGCACGATTTGAACATTCCCTATGTCTGTTGAAGGGGACAGCGAGTGGTGCAGGGAGAGGCTTAGGGATGATACTGACCAGGGGAGATGCTCAGCTGAATCCTAGCGTATCTCTGGGGAATGCCTGGGGCTGACACATCCCCATGCTTGGTGTCACTCGCAGGGTGCCTCTCTCTTCCATCCAGACAGGATCCATCCCCCTCCCACAGAGCTGCCCCAGGAGCACGGCAGCAGGTGATGGCCATCATGAGACCAGGCCCTGAAGATGGTAAGGGGGTGTAGGGGTGTCACCAGCCCCAGGGCAGTGCTGCCCTCTTGACTATGGGCCAGACGCTGCTCTGGTTGAGGCCATTGGACCTGCTTTTGTTGGAAAGGTCCATGCACGGGGTGGGAGAGGTTGCTTGAACCTCTGGAGCTCCCTGACAATTCCTCACACCGAGGAAATGCCAGTCCCTGGCATGGGCAAATGGCCCAGCCACAAAACGGACCCCAAGGAGGGGATACACTGTCTGTGCTGGCTTGGGAGTCCCCAACACTGCAGCATGCTCAGCTGTAGCTGTGCTCTCCCAGCCTCCCCGGAGCCCCAGCTGGATCTGGGGAAGAAGATGAGCACAACACAGGATCTGATGGTCGAGGAGCTCTCCCTGCGGAACAACCGCGGCTCCCGGCTCTTCCAGCAGCGCCAGAAGCGGATGCAGCGCTTTGTCTTTGAGCATCCCAGCGGCTCCAGGCAGGTGGGTCTGAGGACAGCCCTTCCCTGGCTCTTGCAGCCTTTCCAGGGAAGGAATTCCTGGCGGGGTCAGTGGTCTCTCTGCAGGGCAGCCATGCTTGGCTGACTGCTATGCAGAGATGGAGAGGAGAGATGTCCTGGTGGGCCGGGCATGGAGATGGGCAAACATGGGGTTCAATATCCACCAAAGAGGAGGGGGATGGTGCTTATGCCCCTCTGCACCTCATTGTCTCCTGCAGCTCCCAGGGCAAGGGGCAGGTGGCTCACAGCACACTGGGAAAGGTGATTCAGAAGGAACAGTGAATGAACAGATGGTGAGTAAATGGAGGAAACTCTGAGGTGCTTTCAACCACCCCCTGAGTTCCAACTGGGGCAGGGGGAGCTCCCCCCTGTGCCTGTTAACTCTCTCCTCCACAGGCAGGGGAGAATGCCGAGGGCCAGGAGAATTATCACTCCGAGCTCCATGTGGCAGCATCGCCCCAGGGTGGCCCCCCAGAAGTACCCAAGAAGTCAGAGAAGGTCTTGCACATGAGCAAAGTCCTGAACCCCAGTGCCCTGGCCCCAGGTAAGTCAATGTTGCCTGCACTCGACACTGCTGTGATCTCAGCAACGTGGGCCTGGAGGCAGCGAGCTGCTGCCTGCTGAGGGGTCTGCCCAAAACGCTCTTCCAGAGATTTTATATGTACAGATATATATACATACATATTTATGTTATAGATACGCATTCCTGGCCCCAGTTACAGGTCTTCCATGGCCATGCAGAGGCCAGGCTGTTCCCAGCCCCCTGCCTCAGCCTGGCTGTGGCCCTAGCAGCCCACACTGTCTCTCCCCCCACACAGGGTACTCGAGCCCCCTCAAAGAAATCCCCCATGAGAAGTTCAATGCCACCGCCATCCCCAAGGGCTACCGGTCCCCATGGCAGGAGCTCTTTGGTGACAGGGACGATGCCGTGTATGGCAAGAACCAGCTGCCCATGAGACCCCCTGCGTGGGACTTCAGGAGCTTCAACAGGTAACAGGGGCAGACACCACCAGTCAGGCCAGCCCTTGGCTAAGCCCTTCAGCCTCGAGGAGCACCCACCATCCTGCCAGGGAAATGCAACAGTCCATGTCTTCTTTATACCCCATAGGGGCACAGCAAGGGCTCAGGATGCTCTTTTCCTGCTCAGGAGCTCTTCTGTGGCTCTCTGCAAAGGCCCCTGCCTCCAGCAGCTCTCTCCCAGATCTCCTCTCAGCTCCACCACTGGGCTTGCACAGCCTTAAGCAGCTTGATCTCACTGGGTAACCTCAGGGAAGAAATTTGGGAGGACCGATTCTTATGCACATGGTCCTGGAGAAGGAATACACTCCTGTTCCCCAGCTGGGCTCAGCTCTGGGCTGGGTGGAGGAATGACAGACACAGTGCCAAGTCTCTTTCCTAATTTCCTAAAGGTATTCAAGCAGCTGCTGGAAGCAGTGGGGGTATAAGGTTAATCTTCCCACAGAGTGCTAAGAGGTCACCAGACTCCTTCCAAACACCTGCTTGAGCCCAAAGCCTCCAGGCCAGGGGGTTTCTGGTAGCTCGGCCTGGCAAGCTCCGTGCCCATGGCTGTTTCTGATGGAGCATGGCTGGTGCCTCCTCACACCTCCAAATTACACCAGGGTCAAGGTTGGGACCCTGGAGGAAAGACTGCCAAGACAGATCTCCTTTCTGGAAAGGCGCTTGGTGGGGATCCAGGAGATGGAGATCTGGTGGTAGCAAAGCACCAGCAGCCCATGGTAAAATAATGAGAACTGAACTTTTGAGCTGAACATCACCCCAGGGAATCAGCAAAAGGAGTCCTGTCTGTCCTCCTTCCTGAAAACCTCTGTCACGAGGATGGAATTATATTGGCTTTGGTGGCCTGGCCAAAGTCACCTTCCAGTAGGCAAGTTCCCACTGGAGTTTCCCCCTGGGATACAGCACTGCTCCCCAGCAGACCACGTGCCAACAGCAGCTCCCCTGCACCCACCCCAGGGCTGGATTTGAGGCGAGGGGCACACAGCTGCTGCGCTTTGAGCACTTGGCAGAAGGGGCTGTAGGGGACCACAACCCCTCAGTGTGGGAAAAGCCATCCTAAAGGGCAGATATGAGCCTGGCCACCACTGTCCCTTTGCTGCTCTCCTCCCCCTCAGCCCCAGGGCTTTGCCATGTGGCTCTCCTTGAGGAGTTACAGCCAAGGAGGTGCTGCAGGGGGAGAACAAGGAGCTGCTGCAGACACTTGGCTCTTTTCTTTCAACATTTAGCCATGCTTCAGGATTTATTTATGGACAGGGACTGAAGCAAGGGCATGTTTCTGAATAATACTCTACCCTGTACCATTTCTCCCCTCTCACACGCTGCCTTTCTATTTAAAGTCTTCAACTGTAATTTAATACAGATGGATGCTAATTTAACTCCAAGCCTCTTGCCACCTCCTCTAATTCTTCAGTGAGGCAGGAAGATTCAGAAAGCCAATCTGCTTTTAACTGGGCTTTTCATGATCTTCCAAGCTGTTGGCTTTTAAATCACTTCTCAGTTCAAATACCAAACCACAGAAAAATAAGCTTTTTGGAACAAACTGGCTATCGAAAGCCAGTGGTCTTGCCTAAGGCTAGTTGAATCCAAGCGCAGCTCTCATGGGTCACAGAACAAGGGCAAGTCCCCCATCTCCACAGCAACTGTGTTAAAAGCAGGCTGATTTATTCCCAATTTTAAACGTTCAGAACATGATGCAAAAACCTTGGGCCACCTTGCTAAGGTGTGCTGCCTTAAGAGAGAGTGAAAACCAAGCTTTGACAAAGACTCTCTTTTCCCAAAAGAAAGTTCCTAGAACAAGCCTCTCTCGTTTGCCTTTCCCCCTCTTATTTCTCCTCTGTTGCAAAACAGTGCCACGTTATTCATGTTCTAGCAGTGCTTCCCAAAGCAAACATTCCCAGTTTTGCCTCACTGATAGCTCAGCCCCCATGTGCTGCTCCAAAACCAACATTCTTGGCTTTTTGGGGGCTGGCACACTCTTCCCCAGTCCCTTTCCACATTTCTCCAGAAAGAGATGACAGCTCTTGCCCCCACACTGCTCCTCCCGTTAGTCATTGTTCATGAGGAGCCGTCCCAAAAGGCGGGAGGGAGCCAGGGCCAATAGAGCTGCATGTGCTGGAGCGATCCGGAGCAGCGCCCTCAGCCTCAGCCCTCTGCCGGCCACAGGAGCTGCGGACAAGGCACTTTCAAGCCCAGGGGTTTGTCACTGTCACTGGTGTCTGAATCTAAGCCCTTCCATGTGCAGAACACTTCCACCAACACCCAGGCTCCAAACCCCACTCTCCAGGCTTGCCAAAGCTTGAGCTGAGGTGAGCTCTGTACCAGAGAACCACCTTGCTGGGCTGGCAGGGCTCTAACAGCGTGCTGGGGAGGAAGAGGAGGGTTGTCATTTCTAACAGGCATTGCTACATTGTGCTGGACTCAGCAAATCCAGAGTTATTTTTTCTAACACCTTCACAACATCTCCTCATGACTAAGTGTGCTTCTCCTTGTGCTGCAGGACTCCGGCCCCGTTTGACAGGGCGTTGGTTGGTGAGCTGTTCTCTTTGCCCACCGTAGAGCTGGATAACCTGAGTGTGCTGGAGGTGATTTCCCACAGGCCCAACTTCAACAGGGTGGCCCAAGGCTGGGTGCGGATCCTGCCGGAGAGCGAAGAGCTGTAGGATGTGCGTTCCCTTCCCCACAGCCACGGATGGTTCCCTCACTGGACTCGGACACACTCACAGGGGAGGGGAGGGGGGGCAAGTATCCTTCAGGAAAGCTCAGCTGGTGGGCTCAGGTTGTCACCTTTGAATGGGGTTTAAATGAGCTCGAGTGTGGGACCATTCTGAATTCCCCTTGCAGTCAGCGCCAAGCCAACCAGCCAAGTCCTTGCTGTTAATCCAGCAGACCCCTGCAAGCTCCCGTACAAAACATCCCATAGAGCCTCCCCTCTTCCCTGCCTCATGGAAAATGGCAGTACCCCAGCTGCAGCACACCAAGCTGCCTCACTGCATCTTCACTGACACGCAAGACCTGCTCGGACAGCTGGTGCTTTTGCAGAGAAATTCCATCTTCAGGACAACCCTGCATCTGTTATTCCAGTCAGGACACAGAGAGGAGGTGGTAATGGAAGAGCAGTAGCAAAACCAGTTACTTGAGGCATTGGCATGTTAAAAGCAGCTACCTTGAGCTTTGGCTGGACAACAAAAACAAATGAAGGAGTGGGAATCTACCAACACAGCACAGCCAGGATAGAGGGGAGAGGAACGCTGGGAGCTGGAAACTTGTGCCCTGTTTTCCACAAGCTACTGGCTAGCACTTGGCAGCTATTTTCCCCTTCCTACCGCTATTTGCATGCCTTGCTTGAACATCTAATCTAGGCCCTTTGAGTGACTCACACCAGATTTGCTTCATGTAGTTGGTCAAGGATCAGGCCCTGCAGAACCACACCAAGGGGGGATGCTGCCAGGGTGTTCTGGTAACTTCAACACCAGCGGGAAGGAAATGCAGCACAGCCATGCCTCCAGAGTGAGCATGGGCTTCCCTGGGAATGTAAAAATCAGCAGCGAGGATCCAACTACACCAATGTTTTCAGCAGTGACACACAGTGGGACATGCAGCTAACAACAGCCTACAGTCATTGGAACATCTGGGCAACCCCACTTACAAAAATTTCTGACAACACAGGCTTCCTCCGATCGCTTTTGTCAGGTTCTTAATGTTACCCTTACTTATACTCCCAAAAGCACCAGGATAAAAGTTCCTTTTTCCACCACTGTGGCTAAATGGGGCAAGTAAATGTTGTGGTAAAAATGCAGTTAGCAGCTGCCTCATTTGTCAAGTTTGTAACGCTGTGCAGAGCAAACCCCACGCAGGGATTCTGCTGCCACAACATATCATTCAGGTGGGAAGCTTCTGTTACTCTATGTTTCCCACAGAAGCAGGAGGGGGCAAGCAAATGGAAAGAAAAGAGGTTTGTTCCTTAGAAATAATACATCTATGATGCTTAACTGCTGCCCTGTTCCATTTCCCTCCTCTTTGTCCATCAGCTGCAGAACCTGGGCACCCTGGGTAACTGGCTGGAAATAATAAATAAATTGGGATGATGTGAAGCCTCTTGCATTCCAAATCTGTCACAGCACTCACAGGTCCCAGCTATGGACTCTGAGCCAGAGCAGTGGCAAATGCCACAGCCCTCTCCCATCCACCAGCAGCCTCTGCTGTCCAACACTGCCCTGGGACAGTTCTTCCTGACAAAAGCTGAACTAATTACCCACACCCAAAGCCCAGCTCTTTCTCCACAGAAAGCCAGCCCGTGGTGCCACAAGTGCTACAGCTCCTCTGACAGCCTGGCAGGGCTGGCACCATAATGGGACCCCGTGGCACTGCACAGGACAGCACATGAAACAAAAAGCGGATGTGCCTGTCCCTGACCATGTAGGATCTTGGCTGTGGCTGCAGCCACATAAAAACCAGACCAAGCCCTCAGATACTGCACTCCAGGAAGCTGGGTCAAAGCATGGTGTTCAAAAATTCAAATATTTTTATGTACTTTTTAAAAAACAAGTAAATGAAGCTTCAGAACAGGCCCCATCCTGTTATGAAGACGTCCACAGATCCATTGCATGAAAGCAGCTAATATGGAGATAAACGTAAAATCCTCCAGCCACATGTACACAGACCTCACTCAGCAGCAGGCTGCAGGCAGGAGGCAGTTGCTCCCAGGCAACCACTACACTTGGAGCACAGAAAGAAGAGTTTCACATCTTATCATAGCAAGATGAAGTAGGACCCATGTCACAGCTTATGGGGACGCTGTTTCACAGGCCTCGAGAACCCCAAATCTCCTTAAGAGCAGCTTGCAACTGCATCCTGGCCTGCCCTGCACCTGCAGGCAGCACAAGCCCAGGCTCTGGGGCCACCGAGGGGGCTGTCACCTGGCTAAATCAGGCAACTGCTGACCTGTCACTCCACATCATGCCTGCACTGCCTGGGGGCTGCTCGCTTGACCCAGCATTTGTCTTGCTCAGGACGTGCAGGATTAGAAGCGATGCACTAAAAAAGGCTTTGCTTTCTTGTCTTTTTTAATCAAGAAGTCAGGAAAAAGGAGGAGGGAAAATTTTGTGTAGCGGTAAGGCCAAGCCGTGGGTTTGGCAGGTCTGATGAACTTGTTTTTCAACTCTTACTCAGTCCTGGTTTAATAGCTCATTAGAATAATATGTCATTAGTTATCTGACAGAGAAGAGTCTCTGGTTACATTTTAACAGTCTGACTGAGGATATCAATGGGCTTGAAAAGGGTTTGGTTTCGTTTTTCCAGAAGTTTATTTCAAAAGTGTGCCAATGGGATACACAGAGAGCACTGTAATTCTGGTACCCCAGACCCACAGACACACACAGACCCACAGCCCTTCTGTCTGTCCCCCACCCACCCCCCACACTAAAAGAAAGACCTGGGACGTATCAAGAACCCGATTATAAGTGGAGACACAGAGCTCAGCTTGCCCTGTGGCTGCAAGCAGGGAAATAAGGCGTCTCTCTAGCTCACCCACAGCTCAACATATCGTGCTACCATGGTAACTAGAAAATAACATTTACTTCAAGGATGAGGGTGGCAGGACGTGCTAGGGGCTGCTGTGCTTTCCTGCGTGGGCACCCATCCTCTGGGGATCCTGGGACGGGTAGTGGATGGGGCCTGGGGCTCTCATGAAGGGAGGTGGGGGCCCCATGGCGTGGAACATGTGTGGTCCGAAACCTGCAGAAACAAAGTTGGCAGCTTCAGGCAAAGCAACAGAAAACCTGATGTGTGTGTACTGCTGCTTCAAGGTACTGATACCACAGCTGGCTGTCAGCTGTGCCTCACTAACGTGCACGTCTCCCATCTCCCCAAACTCCTGCCCCTCTTTTCAGTACAACTAGGAGCAATCCCTACCTGACACACGTCCTTACTCACAGATAAAAGCTGGTGGGGGAACCGGGCAGGTGTCTGTAACACCCATCTGAATGTTTTCTACTCAATCACAGAGCAGAGCAAATACATCCACAAGAGTCCAAAATTCCATTAAAAAATAAAAGCATCTCTGGATAGATATACAGAGAGCCAAGGACACGCTGGCATTCAATCAGCTGCAAAATTACCCTTTGAAGTTTGGGTTAATGTGGCATTTACACAGCCAGCAAAAGCACTGAGTAGGTCTCAGTACCAGTAACAGGGATCTCCAGCGTGCCTGGGAATTTGCAAGCAAATACCAACCACAACAGGCAGCTCAGTTTAATTAAACTGTGCTGACAGCTCAGTTTAGATCATCCGTTTACACTGTGTGATCAGGGATGAGGAAAATCAGCTCAGGGTATGCATCAGTGCTGCAGCATGGCCTGGCAAGGAGGAAGAGACCGTCTAACACTGAATTTCACACCCCCACTTGAGCAGGAAACACAAGTACCTGGAGGCGGCGGTGGAGCGATGCCAGGAGGAGGTGGCAGGGCAATGTTCACCACGGCGGAAGGGCCACTTGGAGGTAGATTGAAGTAATTTGCAGAAGCCTCCTCTTCTGCAGCTGGAGGAGGGGGGAGGGCTGCAGAGAAAGTACATATAGTTATGGAAAACTTCTCAGGCAAGACAAGCAGAGGTGTCTGCCTCCAGAGAGGGAGCACAACCCATGCTTTCACAAGGGCAAAATGAATGTTGCTACTATTGCATGTATGAACTGGAGTGAGAAGCAGAACTGCCCTGAAACCCCAGTCACCAATTTCCTTCATCCAAAACCACCTTTTCTTTTTCCATCATACAACGCTCAGTGGACTAAGAGGACATTAAAAGTGTGGGTTGCCAGTATCTCTGACCTAACTAAGTTGAGTTCAGCTTTAACTTTTCACTCATCACATAAAGAACTCTCTTTTCATCAAAGATTTGCTCCTAGACAAAACTCATCTCTGATCCAGCTGGATCTGCTGCAAACCTACCGTAACTCCTCTGGGCTCACCACTGCCTCTACCATCCTGAAGTGTCACTGCTCCCAGAAGTTTAACAGCAGCCTTGCTCATGGAAGAGGGTCAGCACTAAGTGTTTCAGAGATTAATACAACTCCCTTACCTCCAGGAAGTCCTGGAACTGGCTCCAGCTTTATCCCAGATTCTGTAGTGCCTTCCTTGTCCTTTTCTTTTCCTCTTGCTGCCTGGGACCTGAAAAACAGATAAAAGTTTAAGAATAAAGATGAGAAAAGCAGGATAAGGAGATATTTACACCACAGTAGTTTCATATTATCTATTCCAGATCCATTTCTTCAGGCCAAAGATGAAAAACTCACAGAACATCAGACAGATGGCACCAAGCTTGCAACAGTGCCTACAGGAGATGGAGTAGGAGCTACCAAAGCTCATCCATAACCCTCAACCAAGAAATCCCTTATGCTACTTGTGTCATCTCCAACCCAGATCCCACTGTAAAAAGAAAACCAAAACTCAGGAGGACCCCAACTGTTTACCAAACAAGTATCTACTTCTGCATAATAGCCAATCCTGCACATCAAAACTGTAAACTGAGAAAAGAACCTTGCAGATCCTCCAAGCTTCCTCTCCCCACACTCACCTTCCCCATTTGACGTTGAGCCTGCGGCCGTTGACGATGAGTTTGTTGAAGGATTTCTCAGCAGCCACCTCTGCAGCCTGTCTGGTGGCAAACTGGATGAAAGCACACTGCTGCCTCTGCACCACCGTTATCGTCCGGATCTCCCCAAACTGGTAGAAGTGATTTCTGCGTGGGGAAAAAAACCTGACTATAATACCCCACTCCTCCTAGTCACAGGGTGCAGGGCAGGTGAAATAGGTATGCTCAGGAATTTTCTCTTCTCCAACCCCTGTTCAAACTAATCATTAGAAATCAATGATCGATCAATTAATCATAATTAGCCCTCTGTGCAATTATGGAGCAATAAAAGCTCTGCAACAGCTTCTCTCAGTAGGTAGCTAGAGGATACAGAACTTCCTTGTAAAAAGGGTTACACAGTATCCCAAACAGCTCAGAAGAATGACTCATCTTTAAAGAAATAGATTTTTATCAAAGCATTTGAAATGTGCCTGTTTGTTCTCCAACAAGCTGGCACTCCTCTGCACTTGCCCACCAACCAGTTCCCCCTTAAGAAAAACTGAAAGCCAGATTTATTTTTGTTCCGTACTTGAAGAACCGTTATTAAAGTGCCAAACAAAAAGGCAAGGGCAATACAAATTCACCAACACACCTGAGATCTGATTCAGTGATGGTATCTCCAAGCCCTCCAACATACAGTGTAGTAATAGTCTTGTCTTCAGGAGGATCTAGACGAGGCATGGTTGATGCTCGTTTCAGAAGTTTGTCAGCCACGGGATCATTAATTCCATAGTAACGATCTTTGATGTTCTGGTCAGCCAAAGGATCGTCTGGATCTGTAGGTTTCTCATGTCTAAGGTTCAACAAACAAAGCATTTTATAACATCGGGGATGACTGAATGGATTAAAATGACTGTAGCTGCCAGTTTCCCTTCTCGAGGCCTCGGGTCTATTATATCCTTAACCCTGTCCACATAAACATGCCAAAATGGAACAAAGCCCTGAAAACTTCAACTGCAGCCAGGACTGTGTCAAGTTCTGAATGAATGGCGCTTCTGACAGCTCAACACTCAGCACTACACAACACAAGAGCTGGGTTTGAAACACCCTCTTGTTCGAATACAAAGATCTCTGCTTAAGGGGACTGACGCCACGAAGGGGAAAAAATGAACTACACAAGAGGAGAGCTGCAGTCACTGCTTTGGCAAACCACACAGCCAACTTCTCACAAACCAACCTGCCACCACAGAGATTCATTTGCTGGCACTGGATGCAAGTTTTGCCCTGACCCCAGTCACTGTAGTGTCTCCTGCCCACTGCAGCATCTCCAAGGGACGCAGCATCTGACCATGGTGAACAGACCGACTGTTCAAGCTGTGTCTGTACCTGTAGGGACACTCCTCTCCTCTCTTGCACTCTCCTTTTACCCAGAAGGAACAGATGTGAGGACGGTTGCGTTTGTAGTACGGAGTGGTTCGGGCCAGCTTCAGCAGCATGTCACTGGTCGAAGTAGCTTTTCCTAGTGCACCAACTGGTCTAGTGCCATCAGAATTGGCTATCTAAAAGCAGGTAGAACACAAATAATCATGTGTATATCAGCAGTGAACACTAATGCACAGAATCAGAGCATTCTGATTAGAAGTGATTTTAAGAGAAGCTAGGTCATTGCTCCCATTTCCTCCCTGCACACAGCCACACAAGAAGCATGATCATGGCTACACTTACCTCTCGCTCCATGTTCTGGGTGTAGTATTCTTTGTTCACGTCAGATTTAGGCATTTCATCTTTAAGGGAGAGTCCTGCATCCCGGACTTGGATAGGCAAACCTAAAATGAAACAAAAAAACCCCAACAAATCCATATGAAGAACAATCTCAAAGAGCAGAAATAGTGATTTCTGCAACCTGCAAGTGACCAGAGGTCACTTTAAAACCACTCTGCCCTTGAACCTCTGAAGACACATGACCACCAAGACCTGTTCTTCTCAAAGACTGTCCAGCGCCAATTACATGCACACATTTAAAGTCATTTCACCAAATCCCACTTCAAATGGCAGCTCCTTGTCTTGGATCAGGTTTTTGGGTACACACCATATTCCAGGTCCAGCAGGCAGGTTTGACAGACATTCTTCAGCTTGCTGCAGGTCTGGCACACTTCTGTCTTCTTGAAGCGCATCCGCACCCCGGGGCACCAGCGGAACACTGTGAAAGGCCTGGCACAAATCTGGGACAGAAAAGAGACACTTGGTTCACTCTGCACAGAGCTACCATTCTGCTTCTTGCATGGAAACAAACTCCAAACTCATCTAGCCTCTTCAAACCATAAATACAACTTCTTTGTCCTAAAGCTAAGACACAGAGCTCAGGAAATACTTGTTTCTATTTGGGGCATTACTTTGACAAGACAAAATTTTAGGGAAGTTCTTTTTCTTGTTGTTTTTCTTTATTACAATAACCTGAGTGCAAATCTACTCAAAGACACAGAAATTCTCTTTGATTCCAGGTGATGTCAGTGTGGAGCTTCTAGAGATGAATTACAGTGATGGATACATCAGGCACTAGAACAGCAGCAGCCTGAGAGAGGTTATGAGAGCTTTGGTCCAGAAGAGTGAAGCTTCCTCTTATCTCATGGAATGACGCATTTGCTTCCTCTGCATGTACAGCTTGAGCACATAATACAATGTCAATCTGCACACATTTCAACATATACCTTCTCTCTACCTCAGACAAAAACAAAAAAGGGCAAAAACCTCCTTTAATTTCCCTCAGTCCAGGCAACACTGAATATTTCTTGCTCTTGGAAATAATCCTGGCTTATTTCTTAGACAACCAACACAAATCACCGTGTAGCCATGAATAACATATGCACAGCAAACCCCAAACTCCGGGTATTTTGTCCTTCTGAGTAAAAACAACAAACTTGCACAAGAAAACACAGATAATTTAAAAGGCTGAAGTAACTTCAAATACAGTACAACGGTATTTGCAAAACCTCGTTCTGATAAACGTGAAGATGGTTTAGACAGACTCAGGATTTGCTCCACAATTTTACTATTTTAGGACCAACTGACTTTGTCTAACAAGCACAGTAGAATGACCTAAAAATTTATGTAGTTACATAAATATTTTAAGTTAACCCACATAAGAACTCTTCTGAAGCCGACAGGTTTTTAATCACTAAAATGCATTATTCCTAGATCTGCACCTATTTTGACACTCTTTCTTCAAAAGACACAAACATACCTTGCATTCTTTCCCGTATTTTTCTTTGGTCTGAAATATAATAAAAAACAATAAAAGAAAACATGAAATATCATCAATTTAACGTCAAACATGAAACATATCACTGAAGTTATAACACAGTAGGGTTTTTCATAATTATGCTGCATTTAGACTCACTCACCCCTATGTATTTGGCTTACACCCTGGAGGGTCAACAGGACAAAAAAAAATCCTAAATACTCTCAATACCCTTTTGGTTTAGAAACTTTCATTAAAAACAGAGTATTTTAAGTCCCACCTCCTGTAGTGATGAAAGGTGAGAATGAAAAGGAGCATTAACAGCTCTTTTTAAGGAAAGATGATGTTACATGAAAGAAGCCCATGAAAACAAACAGGTTTTAAAATATCACCTATACTAGCATTAGGGTTATGTTTCATAAGAACAAGCCAATCTCTCTCAGCAAACTTTGTGGAATACAAATGTGAAGGAGATCATGTCAGTGTAGGTCACAGGCAACCAGGCCAGGCAGAGAAAAGCAACATAACATGGACTGACTCACCCTGCACAGAGGAAACCAAGGAAAACAAACAGGAACTTAAACTATCTTCATAAATTGTCTTTAACTTAATTTTAGAGGTGCGTGTTTGTCACATTTTAGAAATTGTGCTCATTAGTATTTCAGCAGCTCACAGCTCTCCATGTTGGAGTTTGCCAATACTAAAACTCCATTTTCTATTATTTCCTGCACTCCAGACACTGGACTGTGTCACCTTCCTCCCCTTTTTGATTGATTTGTTCTTAAATCACACCCCTAACCATGGTATTACACACCAACAACGGCTGGAACCAGATTCTGCTGTGCAGAACCAGCTATTCAGGAGTGTGTGCTCACTTCAGCATCTCCTCCTGTACCCAGCCCTATTTCAGTCCCCAAACCCACAGTTTTAGGGCCACCACAGACAAGAGGGAAGGACTGCACGGTCCAACAGGCACATACCATCCGAATATAGGGATTTTCTCCAAGACATGTCTGGCACAGGATAGGGAAGTCCTGAATCGAGCAAGAAGAAATCAGGAATTTTTAACAAGCTCTGCCATCACAACAGCATTCAAGTCACACTCTGGAAAACGCTCTAGTTTAACCCATCACAGATTAAAAGATGCAAATGGATTCAAAGACACCGGGAGATCTGCAAGCCATGACCCAGGCCCAAATTATTATAGAATGATAATCTGTTGGCTATTGTAGCTTTGAGTAAAACTTAGAATAAACAAACAAAAAGCCTATTCTTGAGATCTGAACCTGTCGGTGCACTGATTGCAGCAGGTGACACCGCCCCCGTTATCCCTCGGCAGAGATTGTCTGCACTGGGCCCACTCGGGAGAGGCTCTAAGGGACGCGGCCACGGGCACACGAGGGGCCCAGCTCAGCCCCCGCAGCGCCGGGAGGGCTCCCAGCTGCCACAGCCCCCGAACCGCGGCGCGGGAGAAGGGCCCAGAGCAGCTTGTTCCCTTTGCGCCGTAAGGAGGGTCCGGGCAACCGCGGCAGAGCCCTCCCGGGCGGCAGAACTGCAGGTCCCCAGGGCAGGTGGCGGGTTCCCAGGGCAAGTGGCGGGTCTCGCGGGAAGGTCCCAGGCCTGGGGCCGCCCTCCCCGCATTCCCCTCGCCTCCCCGGCCTCGCCGCCACACACGCTCCCGCAAGGCTGCAGGGCCCCGCCGGCCCAGGCCCGCTCGTCCCGGCTCTCCCGGCCCTTCGCCGCCGCCCCCGCTCACCGCATCCTCCCAATTCTGCCGGTTGTAGGTGTTGGAGCCCAGCGATGTGGACATGGCGGCTTCGCTCCGCTGCCGGCAGGCGGCGGCCGGAAGTGACGCCACTTCCACCAGCGCCGTGACGGAAAAGGCGGGCTGAGGGAACGCTGACGTCACAGGCCCGCGGCCGCAAGGGGCGCTCCAGGCACAGCTCAACGGGCGAGACCACGGGCAACGGGAAGGGGGGAACACGGGGACGAGACCATTGCGAAAAGACGGGGGAGGTCCGCTTTTTGTTTTGTTTGAATAATGATTGTTTTCGAATAAGAGCCAGCGCAAAGAATCCGAGAGCCACGTGTGTTTTATTGAAGGTCACTACACGACGTCAAGCATAAGGCAACAGGCGCCTGTCGGGGAGCGGGGACAGAGGCAGGGACACGCCAATACCTTTCCTATTGCCTACAGCACCTACAGGGAGGGGGAAAAACAGCTCGCCGAGCTCATCAGAGCACTCAGAACGCCATAACCCAATGCACCTTTTGTTTTTAGTGAGAAGGGTGCAGGTCACATTGGCCTGCAGCAAACTGCAGCCCCAGGCATAGCTCAAGGCTTGGGTCCTGGGAGGTCTTTCTGTGGTTGTGTTGCAAGTACAGCAGCTGTTTTGGCTACTGAACAGGAGAAGTTGTGGCCAGAGGTGAAGTGCTTTTTTATCCGGACAGGGAAAGCTGCAGCAGGCACTAGCACTACACAGTAACTACTAACTACAAGTCTCAATCTCATGCTGTACATCTGTGTGTCACCTACACAGAGTTGTAAACGTGATGCCTTGCTGCTTTGAGACCCGCTGCAGGATCGGGGCTATGAGGTGTGAGCCCCTCCAGCACACCACAGCAGGTTTCTTGCGCTAAGGGAGATGTTTTGGGGTGCTGCATCACCCCCCCAGAGAGCAGGCAGCCTCATCCTGCCCCTCCATGCAGAGAATTCGCAGATCCAGGCTGGCAGAGCCATGGCACAAGCATCTGGAGTGACACCGTGGCTGGCTGGTATTCAAGCCTTTCCCAGCACAGCAGCATGTCAAAGGCCCTCAGAAATGTTTAACAAAGGTCAACGTCTGAAGTGGGAATGCTCTGCAGGAAGAGCCATCTCGCCTGCCTGCACTAGCCATGCACTTATTGGTAATTCAGTCTCCTGGATACACAGCTCTTAATTACCCATTTAAGCTTGGACTGCAGCCAAATTACACCCCACGTAAATGACCTTCTGGTACAGTGTGTGTAGTTAACATATAATGAGTTTCCACCTTTACACCTCCCTCCCACCCACCCTAACTGGAAAAACAAAGATTATGAACTGAAATCACCGCTGTAGCTTTATGATTACCAGAACTAATATTAACTCTCCAGGTTTCATACCCTCATCACTACAATCCCTAGCAACACAACATTTATTGAGCTGAAGACTGCCAGGGAGCCTCTCTGGAGCATCCCTGCCTCTCCAGAGCATCCCTGCCTCAGTCGAGAGCTGCAGCAGAACCTGAATTCCCAGCTTGCAGCACATCCTACTGCCACATCCAGCTGAGGCGCAGCAGGCTGATGGGCGGGCTCGTTGCCAGTCAGATCCATGAACACTACAGTACACTATGTTTAAAGGCAAACTGATCAACTCCTTTGTGAAAACACATCTGCCACCTCGGCTAAGCAAGCTACATATGCCAGAGGGGTAGGGCTCTACGGCTCAGCCCCCACAGTTGAGGTATCCTATGAGGAAGCAGAAAACCAAAAGAAAAGATCGTAACTTGCCAAAATGCAGAAGGCAGGGACACTCCTTAATACGTTTGTCTGGGAAGGGCATAGCTCTGTGTTTAAGAGAAGTTGTTCAGTTGTGGCCTGACAAACCTGTTTTTTTCTCCAGGGAGAAAAAAACAGTATGGGTTCTTTTCTGCTGATAAATCCAAATTCAGCCCTAATTATCTGTTGATAAAGCCTAATTCAGTGCAAACCTGGAGAAAAGGAGATCTTTCTCTGTGCTCTAACAGGTGCTGCAAGTTACTCTAGCCTGTGGCAGTGAGGGGAAGTGGAGTGGTGGTTAGTGGGCACTACGACAAGGGGAGAGAGAACAAACCAGCCCAAACCACGGCAGCCTCAGCCCCCTCCTGGCGGCCGGGCAGGCCCGTGGCACACCCACACATCACAAAGGAGCTCTGGCAGAACCTTTCACCAGGTGCTTTCTCAGGGTGCCAGTCCATCCAGCCGTCGGGAGCAAGCGCTGGGAGCCGCTACGGGAGCACGGGGCCGAGGCTGAGCTCCACGTGATGGGTGAGCCAGATCACCTCCGAGGTGTGGTCGCCTTCCTCGTTGGGCCGGATGGGAGCAGTGAGGTTTTTGAACTCATGCTTCATCTTGAAACTCACGGTCACTTCGCCCTCTTCTTTCTGTGGAGTGACCTTGATGAAAACTCCCACCTTATTGGCTTTTCTGAAGGCAATAACACTGCAAGGCAGAACAGAGGAACACTGGGTCAGCCAAGCTCTCAAAGCATTGTTTCAAGTGGAACAATGCTCTCAGAGGAACCCAAACCACACTGAAGACAGACAGGAGGAGAGTGAGTTACTCAAAGAGCCAAGTTTTTAAGGGAGAAGATCCCCACAGGACACTCACTCAGGGTCATCCTGGAAGTCTTGAGGCTCTGCCAGCTCATCATATTCTGCTGCAGCATCTTTGCCAGCCAGAATAAGCTCCTTGGGAGGAACTGCCACCTGAAACAGAGCATGGAGTGAAAGAAGCCTTTCAGCACTGATCACCAGCTACACTGCTAGCAGTGTAGCTGCTCTCGTCTTCTGAGGTCTGCTTCACTACAGTTTAACAGAAAAGTGATTCATCCTCAGCTTTTCTCTGCTCCAGGACCACCCGATTACCACCCCGACAGTGAAATAATAAATTTCTCCCTTGGGTTTTGGATACCAATGAACAGACACAATTTCAAAATACTTCATGAGCTGCTGTTTACATTGGTGACAGTCATTTAAGCTCCAAGGAGGGAAACGCAGCACAGCTGGCAGGGGTTGAAGGACATATAAAAAGTGTGGCCTGTGGAAGGACAAATGGGAGTGGTAAACCCCGGAAGAGGCTTGGGCTTACACAGCAGGAGGGTACAATCAATACCTTGGCAGTGCTGTTGATGTTATCAGGGTCTCCCTCCTCACACTCCAGCAATGTGACATGTGTGATGTTCTCCACAGGATTAGTCAGAGTCAGAAGGACTTGGCTCTCCTGGGGAGGTTCAGGAATCACAGTTCAAGAAGCAATTGTGCTAGAACTCATTGTTACCGTAAGCACCTCCATCTTCTCTGACTGATCAACACCTTCAAAAATTGCATCACATCCTCTCAATGGATGGATTGCAACACCCNCCATGCAAAACTCTTTCTTAATATAAGAAATATGTATTTTGGGAGTCTGGCTGGGATCTCAATTCCACACCTTTTATTCTTCAGACACTGGCAAGTGCTTGTGATGCCAGATGTAACACTGCACAGCAATCTACTGCTGCAGTGACAAGTACACGCAGTGTTACCCTGGCCACTCCCTTAAACCCTGCACCCACTAAATGGAGTGAGTGGAGCCTTCAGGGAGCAATCATCACACCATGTCATCTTCCAAAAGGATCCCACATTCACAGCTCCTGGCTATGTCTCAGCCTAAGACATTGCTGGGAAAGCTACTGACCTTCATGTAGCGCAGGTTGGGAATAGACATGATTCTCACTTCAGGGATGTAGTTACTACAAAATAACAGAGCAAATGACTGTGAGGGACTGTTGCTGTCTGTAACGCACCTCCTGAAGCAAAGGGAGGTAAGAGAGCTATTAGAACTTTCCTAAAAGGAAAAATTTAGTGTCCTTTTGCTGCATAACCCTAATCCTACAAACCCCAGTCTGGGGCTGGCACAGTGTGCAGTGTTTTTGTCAAACTGCTGAAATCTTTAGTAGATCAGTAAGCAAACCTATTACAGATAAGCTAAATATATTTAAAAAGGTGATTACACCATCGCAAGGGATGACACAATCCTACAAGAGGTCACAGCAAGAGTCAAAGGAAATTAAAATAGAAGGCATTAACTAAGCATGAACAGGGAGTTGATGTCCCCAGTGCCCATTTCTTACTTACACAGCAACCAGCTGGATCTTGAATTTGATAGACGTTGGATTGAATTCTGGTTTGCTCAGGTTATGTTCACATTTCTAGAGGGAAAGGTATTTAAGTCAGCACCAAAAGACACAGTGTGCAGCCACACACTGAAGAATCATAGCCACAAGTGCTGTGTCACCCATCATGACATTACAGCCTCTAGCACAGCACATATAAAAACTACCTGGGGTGCATGTAACCATCACTGTGTCCAGCTATTGATACTCCAAAAATGTCATATCCAGCACTACCTGTGCAGCCTCAGAAACACAAGACTTGGAACCACTCTTGAAAACACCTGGATACTGACTGCAGCACAAATACATGTAAGTCCTCTGATCTATGCTCCAGAATCCATTAAAAAAGTGAAGCAGCTAGAAGTCCTGATCTCCTCATAGGCTACTCTTCAAATACAGGATCAGTCTGACATTACTTATTTCTGAGAAGATATTCTGCATTTGCAAAGCATTCTGCATCTTAAATACTTACAAAAATATTGCTCTATTACTTTAGGAACTAGATAAATAAATACCCTTGTATGACTGAGAAAACAAATCATGTAGTAAAGGCCAGGTAGAAAGCCAACAGCAGAACTTGGATTTAACTCCTGCCTGTCTTCACTTCCTATATCTCTGCTTTGCTTCTCTGAAATACCCTCTTTCTGCTCCCACTCTAGTGACATCTTCAGTATTCTGCGCTGCCTCTCCCTAATATTTTGTTTGTTGACTTTTGTCTTTAGTAACAGCAACATTTTTTTGATTTTGACTGTACTGGCAGCCTTCTCTGATTCCTTGGCTAGGCAGGGCACTAGCACAAACCAGCTTTGTATCCTTATGCATCTTTGACACTGTTGTCCCCCTCTCACAACTGTCATCACACCAGAGATGTCACAGCCTCCCTCACCCCCTTAGTGCTGTTACCACTAACTTGGCTGAGAACTTTCAACAACCAGAAGCATTGAGCTGTTTCTTTTAAAAGAGAAACGCAGAACCCATTTCCCAGCACCCAAGTTCAGTGAGCCTGGAAAAGGCACTTTTCTGGATTGAATTCCCTACCCGGCAGCGCAGCGAGCGTTTGATCAGGAGGTGCTTGTGACGTGGGTAGAGCTGGGAAGCACAGATGGGTTGGAAGTCAGGCTGCAGCAGGCGCTGGCGCAGAGTCGTCACTGGGAGCACAGCAGAAAGCAAGACAAAGAAATGTCTCAGGAACTGAAACTCGAGCTGGATTCTACATATGCACCTTGAACTGTGTGGAGATCTGCCACCATCTCTAAGACACTTAATTTCACCTGCATCCCATAATTCAGAAGCCATTGGCACCTATCACATTTCTAGCAACGAACAGAAAGGCAAAAGCTGAATAAAGGGCTGCCCTGACTGGGCACAGTAACATGAGAGCAACATCGGTGCAAGCCCAGGAGAAACAAGGGACCCGCACCTCTCTTCAAAGCTGAGCTGGGATGGAAACAAGAGTTTTGTAATCATCTGGAACACAGTTCTTTCCCTCACCACAGCAAATGAGTTTCACAGCTTTGTTACCTTCACAGCTGGGTGCTGCACAAGTACAATACACAGCTTCTTAGCAAGGAGTTTGCATAACTCAGACTCACACATAGAATTAGAGAAAACAGTTCCCAAAGCAAGAAACTCCCAGCAGCCAAAACCTCCCATGGGTTTCTCTCAAAATGCAGGCTCCTCACTGTTCCAGTGCCTAAGAGGCAGTGAGCCACCTGGCAGCCCTTCCCTCACTGTGGGGAACCAGGAAAGTTGTCTTCTTCTCCAGCATCAAACTCACAATGCCAACAGTCTCATGAGAAAAGGAGATCAAGAGGACCTACCCCTTTCCATAAACCTTCCATGAATTAATTGATACTGGCAGACTTTGTAGGCCTGCAGTACTACCAACAACATCCGTTCTACTAGGAGCCACCTCAGCTGGAAGCCCACATCGTTCCTGCTGGTTTATCCTGTTCACTCCAAGTCTCACTGATCATTTTACAGTATTTGTGGATTAAACCATGAGTCAGCTAAAGAACTGGCAAGTGTACACAGGCTGTTGTTCCAAGCTGATGTCAAAGCTATGCGCAATTGTTACTCACCAGCCCAGTTTTGGTTCCAGCTCCCCAACGGCTGCTATTTCCTTATTTCTTGCTATTATTTGAAAAAGGACATCAGCTTTTTTCTCCATCCAGAAGTTGATGCTTCACACACACAGAAATTAAGGCCAGCAGAAAAATTAAATAACCCTTCAAGCCTTCTGGTTCTGAGCTTTCTATGTACAACATGAAGCTGAGGCTGCATTCTAAATTATCATTTAAAAAGTCACATATTTCCCAGTGTTTCAATCCCAGCATAAAAATGACCAGAAACTTGGATCATTAGGAACTTCACAAGCTTGTAGGCAATGCCCATGTTACAAAAACTAAGGCAAAAAAGTGACAGAACATTAAGGTTTTACCTTCTGTCAGATTGATTTGTCTTGTGTAGTAATCCTCAGGAAGAGGCTCCACTTCTTCCACTGCATCAGCTGGCTCAATCTTGATCTCCTTCTGGTCTTCTCCTTCTTTCAGGCTAAAGCAAAACAAGGGACAACTCAGTCATGAAATAGGGCACATGTGCTCTGACAGCAGCAGCAGTAACTGCATTATAGCACAGAAGGCAGTGAGAGCTGAGATTGCACAACAGTAATTGCAACAAGGGCGTGAGCAGTCACTTGTTCCCCTTGGGAGAAAGCAGAACATCTGGAGCTGTTGCAGAGAGATGCATGAGGATCTGACATCTCTCCAGCACTCGAAAGGAGAAATCTCCTCTCACTGCTATCTGCTAATTGTCTATCATCTTTCCAGAGTTGTTTTACTACTCTCTTGCCTACACCTCCAATCCTCCCCCCAAAGGTAATCCCAACTCTGAGACTCACGAGAGTCCAGCGAGGGCACTGATGGGAGCTCCGGGCCTCTGGCGCTGAAGCCTCGTTCCAAGGCCGTATTTGTCCTACAAGGAAAAAAGGAACTGTCACCCTCAGCTCTGCATCCTGACAGGACAAAAAGACCTGCTGCAAACTCATCCTTTGAGCTGCATGACAAGCGTGGGGGTACAAGCAAAGGAAAGCAAAAAGGAAAAGGTATTTAACGCTTCCTAAGATACATTTTTCTGCTTAAACTGTTAGCAAGGAGCAAACAATTCCCACTGCACTGCAGATGGGGAAAGACAGATGTGTGTGGCTACTGCTTATAAAGCTTTTGCTCCTTCCTCAAATCACCAGCCTGCACTACTGACACATTTTCCCCGGATATTCTCTTCAGAGCAGCTCCGCGTCAAGTAGTGTAGAAGGAGAGCTCAGCTGCCAAAAAAAGTGGGTTGATGTGGTTGTGCATCCATCCGAAAGGCTCTGTAGCACTACTTGAAGCAGCTGGAAGGTTCAATCTCCTACAAGCCTCGCTACCTACAAGTCTCTCTCACCAGGAATAGCTGAGCTACTCCTCCGCTTTCTACAGCTGAGCTGTACCCAGGGTGCTTGGAGGCAGACATTTTCCTTCTGGGCAGGGCTGAAAACCTGAATTCTCAGCAAACGAGAAATGTGAGCATCAGCCTACCCTGGTGATTTTTCAAGGATGAGGTGATTAATGTTAGAGGCACTTGCCTTGGCCAAGCAGATAGCTGTGTCTCAGCCAAGCTTGGTGAAGGACTGCTTTTCAAGTGTACATTACTTACTCAAAGACATTGCCCTGTTTCTAAACTTACATAAAATATTTTTTGTAGCAAGTGTTATCCTCTGAAGAGTTAGGCTTCACCTGTGTTTGTTCTAGGCACACCTAAGCCAGAGGCCCTGAGGCAGGGTGTAGGATCTGTTACTCCCCTTCAGTTGGTACCATGAGAGCTTTAACACCAGCAGAAACTGTGAAAAGACTTACCACTACGTGTATAGTGTGTTGCTGTGGAGAGCCCCCAAAATAGCAGCAGGTAGCAACGGAGACAAAAAATGCAGCCATAAGACACAAGCAAGGGCACAGAGCAAGCACAGTTCATTGAAGTAGCAAGCATATGCAGTCACCCAGCTAAACAAAGGGAGCATTTACCTGCCAGGTACAATAAACAAGTCATTCAAGCCACAACCAAGTCTTAAGGTTAATTTCAGTAGAGATTTCATGCAGAGAAGTGCCAGGCAATGCTGATCTATCTGTCACTGAGCTGTGGGATGAACTGCCCTGAGAAAGAGCTGCCACTGGCACTGTGTCTGCAGTTGCACTGTACTTCACTGCTGCAGAACATATTCCTTGGCATGGCAAGCGTAAACCCTTCTGGCACTGTTGGGGAGGACTATCAGAGAGAGCGGCAATGTAATACACAGTAGTGAGTGTAAAGCTATTAATCCCTAAAGAAAGCCTAATTTTCTTCATGTTGTCCTCAATTAGCCAAAGCTGGGCAGCCCTACTGTGCTATCAACTGTCTAATTTTCCAGGCTGAGGCTGTTGTGGATCACTTTTCCTGCTCTGAGAGGACAGCACAACCAGCTCACCGAGAAGGCCAGGGGAACGTAGTTACGGCGTCGCACCAGCTTCTTCCTGTCCCGCTCGATCTTCTCCTTCTGAGCCAGCTGCTGGTAGTACTCAACCAGTTTGTTAATCTGGAGGGAGGAAAAGGAACAGGGAGCAATGTCACCTCAGCTGCAGCATTTGCTTGTGAACTAGCTGGGGCTCCTGCTACTTGTGTCCCTCTGTTTCTAGTACCAGCTGTATTCTGCAGGATGTACCTAAAGAAGACTGTGTGTCTTAACATGTCTTAACCCACACTGTAGGTGAATAACTGACTCTCCCTTGTGTTGGAGGGCAGTGTCCAATTCTCACTTAGCAATTCAGCAATGGAGACTTTGTTCATGAATTTGCCATGACTGCAGAGAGTAATGTCATGTGGCCAAAACTGAGCAATTTGGATTGGCAGAGCAAACAGCATCTTTAGCATCTTCTCCCCCCTCCCCGAGGCTGGTCACATTTAGAGTGGAGCCCTAACGGGTAACAGGGAAGGGTGTTAAAGGTGCAGTTGTGTTTTCCAGATCCTAGACACACTCTTGATTGGAAAACAGCTTTTTTTCACATACATACGCAGCACATTCACCGGTGGTGTTTTAACAGCACCATTAGATAGGATGGTTTCAACTGAGCTTCTTCTCAAAAGGAGATTTTATACTGCGATATCCTCAGGGGAGCCTCTAAGAGGCCTTCCCTCCATTGAATTCAGTCAAGGTGCAGATTAGGAACTGGAACTGGTATCTGAAGGATTATATAGACGCAGAAAAAGTGATTGAGAGGGCCTGACACTCTAACAGTTCTTTCTGGCTGATGCAGTTCAGCCCAAGCACAGCCTTCCCACTCACTCACCCTCTGTGTGTGAGGATTCTCCGGCTCCTGCCAGCCACCACTTGCTGCACAAGAGAAGAGAAAAAGCAAAGTCCACAGGAGGCTTCCAGATTCCACACAGAAGTCACACCCAACACTCACCTATCTTGGTGTTGTTTATAAAATATGACATGCCCTAGTTTTGCTACACCAACCATTGCACTTGTTCGAGTTCATATCTGTGCAAATAAACACCTCTGAAAGCTTTGCACAGGCAGGTTTGGGCTGAAGGAGCTCTGACAGCTTTTATGTTGTGTTTTTAAACAAATGCTGTTTGAGACATACTCAGGACAGCACCCAGGAGTCACTTCAGCAGCAGGTACGTCTTTATATGTGTGTCTCATTACTGGTTGCTGCTGTCTCTGCATCCTTGGCTCCATTTTCAGTCACATCAACATTGGAAGTCAGAGGATCTGCTTGGCCTACTCAACCCCATTTCGGGAGCCTGACAGATATTTTCTGTACATCTCACGTACCAAAAAAATAGATGAAAGCTTTATTCTAGTGCTCTTGTAAAGAGAAAAGCCAAGTTCAAATACTGACTAGCAACTCTGGAATAAGTCTAAATGAACAGAAGTTATGGAAAATAAATTAGATGTTTATGCTGTCAGTCTGAGCGGCTTCAAAGACTGTGAAAGCACACAAAGAAGATCTCAGCTGTGGGGAGAGTGCACTGACTACAATAGTTTGACAGTTTTCTCACTAGTCATGCAATACAGGCATGGAAGTGGGTCACATATTCCACTAACTCAGCTCAGCTCTTCAGAGGAGTCTTCAGCAACAAAGAGTTTTCCTGTGAATTTCCAACTACAACTCCAATCCTAGACAGATATCAAGTCTATAGCACAGTCAGGAACTAACTGGATTATCTGTTACCTTCAAAACACAAACTGGGATCGTGCTGTAACTCAGTTTTCTGTCTCGGACTGTCCCTTACCGACAGACTTGTCTGCCATGCCAACGTCCCGGGAAGTCCAGCGGCAGAAGCCACAGGCCAGGTAATAGGCTTTCTTCATGGTGGTCTTGGCCGGGTCGTCGGGCAGCGGCGCAGGGATGCTTGTGGCCCGTGTGGAAAGGGTGTGCATGCAGCAGGGGCAGTCAAAGCAGTTGGCACACCTGCAAACAGCAAGGCAGGGCTCTGAGAAGGGTCCCAGGCTGAGAGAAATGCTCCTGACAACTGCAATAGCCTTAAACCAACAGATGTTTAACTCCTGGGCAACAGCACCAGGGAAAAAGGGCAGCAGAGCCATGAGGGGAACATGAGGGATTCAGAGTCAGCATAAGAACAGCAGCAGTGAGAAACATAACATGATACTAAAAAACCTTTGTATTATGAGACCAGATCATCAAAAAAACCCCGAAGTGAACAGCACATGACACCTCATGGAAAGACGCTAATACCCCAAAACAAGACACAAACATAACAAGCAGCCATGTAATTTTTGAAGAGTTTCAGACAGACATGGGAAGGGACTGTTTTAAATAGAGAGCCTTGATGAAAAAAAAAAGACAAAGCAACTTTACCTGTTCTTTTTCAGCTTGGCTTCAGCTGAAGGCATGTTTTCCAGGCAGCTGGGGCAGTAGTGGGAGTCCACCTGAAGAAGAAACCGTCACATCACACACGTTATCTGGCACACCTCTGTCCAGACAGCCCCAAACTGCCACATGATCCAACAAGGATTTGTGTCTGGCAACAGCAGGGGGAAGCCAGGGAAGGCTTGATGGGTTTTTTGGTATGCAAAACCTTAGCCCATCTCAGCCAGATTTTGATCTTTAATAACATAGATTATAAGGTTTCTTAAGTCATAATGGATTAAACTACTCTGTCTTGTAAATGGGAAAAGATCAGCTGGGTGTTGACCTTTAGCAGCTACCAGAATCTCATTTTTCAGCTTCAGCAAGAGGTTTTAACATTTTATTCTCTATTTATACCTAAGTTTATTTTGTCCTTGCAGTTACACTGGTCAGATGTATACACACTTCAGAAAACACTTTGTATCTCTCTGCTGTCACAACAAATTTTTTCAATTAAAACAACAGCAGCAAGACTGGGGGCCCCTTCTTGAAGAGGAATGCAAACTGATTGCTAGATATGGACAATGATTACAGTGCTCACACCACAGAGAAATCAGGACGGATGCAGCCAGGTCACAAATCCACTCTTCAGAGGCCTTAACATTTCCTTTAAGATGCCTCTTCTGTGATTTGGGCTGCACAGTCATTCTCTCAAGGCTTTCCAAATCTATCACAATTTCTTAACTCAACCAGGCTTCCACAAAATCAGTTTCACCGATTTTATTACGACAATTTATCAAGCAAAAACCTCTCCACAGCACAAACCGCAGCGCATAACGAGGAGGGTGTGTGTCTGGGGGGAGTCCTTGCCCGTCAAGGGCCGGGCCCGATGGGGATGGGTGTGGGAGGCGGCGTCTTGACCCAACCGGTCGGGACCCGCCGAGGGGTGAGGAGTCCCCGCGGCCACGGTCGGGCCCCACCGAGGTTTGGGGGGTTGGGGGTTCCCTTCTCCCCCGGCCGGGGCCGTTCAGGGGGGCACATCCCCCATGAGGGGAAGCCGCCCCTGTGCGCTCGCCCTAGCCAATCACAGCCCGAGCTCCACCGACGGACAGGCACGCACAGCCAATCCAAAGCGAAGCACCGCCCTATCCGTCACCCGCGGCCAATCGCCTTGCCCCGTGCAGCGCTGTGCCCACCCCCAAGCGGCGCCAACAACCAATAGCAAATCAGAACGAGAGTGAGCGGCGGGAGAGCGATCCAATCGCTGCGCGCAGAGAGAGCATCGTCCCGCCCGGTCCCGCCCAGTCCCGCCCGGTGCGCGGATGCGGCGCGGCCGGGCCGCCGTTACCTCGTGCGAGACGCACTCGAGCGAGCGGAGCTCGCTGCAGTAGCGGCAGAAGTACAGCTGCGGCAGCGGCGCCCGCAGCTCCTTCTCGCCGCGCACCAGGTACAGCACCCGCTCCGATTGCAGCAGCGACGCCATCTTGAGAGCGGGCGGGCTCCCCCGCGCCGCTGCCGCCCGATGTCACCGCGCCGCCGTCTGACGTCACCGCACCGCCCTGATCACGTGACCCCGCGGGGCACGCCAGGGGGCCCGCACGGACCCTCAGTCTCAGCCAGCCCCGCCCGCCGCGGGCAGCGGCATCGTCCGTGTACCGCCGTGCTTCCGAGCCCGTCCAAACCGGCCTCGCACACTGCCAGCTGCTCCGTGCCAGTGCCTCACCACCCTCACAGAGGATTTCTTCCCAATATCCCACCTATTCCTTCCCTCTGGCAGTGGGAAGCTACTCCCCTTTGTCCTGTCGCTCCAGGCCTTTGTCCAAAGTCCCTCTCCAGCTCTCTTGGGGCCCCTTTAGGCTCTGAGGTCTCCCCAGAGCCTTGCCTTCTCCAGGTGAACACCCCCAAGCTCTCCCAGCCTGGCTCCAGAGCAGAGGGGCTCAGCACTTGAAGCATCTCCATGGCCTCCTGTGGTGTCACTCCAGCAGCTCTGTGTCCTCCTTACACTGGGAGCCCAGAGCTGGACACAGTGCTCCAGGTGCGTCTCACCAGAGCAGAGCAGAGGGGGTGATCTTCTCAACCCCAAAGGTGCTTTCTCTTCAGTCTCATGTCCGCTAAAACAGGATCCTGACGAGAACAAACATTCTCGTGCCATGGGATTAGCAGGAAAGCACGAGGTCTGTGGATGCTGTGCTGTGTGCGAAGAGGGCAGAGCCGGCATCAGCAAACCGCCCCCAGTTTGCTGCTGGATACCCCAACCAAGCACTAGTGCTAGCCTGGCCTGTGGCGTGGATCCCCCATCCTCACCCCAGTATCCATCCCCACACAGTGCCTGGAGTCAGTCCCTGCCCTCTGCCCGCTGCTTGCAGCTCCACAGGAAACCCCTGTCCATGAGGATCTGCCGCTGCTTGCGATAAAAACCCCACATGCTTTTTATCCGACGGCAGCAGCTGGAGGGGAGCACTGCTGGGAAGGCAGGGAGGAGGCTGCCTGTGCACTGCTCCCGGCAGAGCTGCATGTGCAGGGAGTGCTTGGAGGCCACGGCTGTCTTGAGAGCATGTGGTAGGGCTTTCCACCACCAGAAATCCAGCAGGTTTCCCGGGGAAAAGGCAGGAGTGAAAGGTGCAGTGCGTGGCTCCCACTGTGAGCGACACTGAGCTTGTGTCCCAGAAGGAAAATCGGAGCATCCCACCTTGCTTTTGCCACTCAGCATCACCAATGAAGTGGAATATTCCACTGGGCAGCAGAAGCCCCGTTCCCAGCCGGCGGGCTGAGGTCTGCCCTCCCTCTGGCGATGCTCTCTGCCCGTGTCTCTGTAAATCACCGTGCCCGAATCCCTGGGGAGCGCGGGCACCTCGCTGCGGGCGGTTATGGAGGCTCTGGGCGGTCTTGCCCTGGGCCTCGGGGGCGAGTGGGTGCCTGTGAGCCCTGCTGGGCTAGGAAGGGGACGGGGCAGGGAGGACCCTTTGCTAAGGGCTATGAAGTGAAATGTCCCCACGGTTCCTGAGACCTTCGGGTTCAGCTCCAGATGGTCTCCCCTAGTGGAACCCCATTCTGGGCGGGATGAGCCGGATTGTGTTCTTACTTTATCCTGGTGTGGAAAAAACGTCCTGCCGTGCCTTGCCTTTCTTTCCTTCCCCTTCCTTCTATCCCCTTCCCCTCTTCTCCTCCCCTGCCGTCCCCCGCCGGCCGGGCCGGGCCGGGCGGGGCCAGGCGGAGTCTTTTTCGCACGGCGGGAGTCTTTCTCTCCTGCCGGGATCCGCCGGTGCTGTCGCTTCTCGCCGGAGCTGGAGCCGGAGCCAGAGCCTGGAAGCGCCGCAGGTAAGGGGATGCAGGCAGGTAGAACGGGAAGGGCACGGGCAAGGCAGGTAGGACAGGCAGGGCACAGGGAGGGCACAGACAGGGCACGGGCAGGGCAGGCAGGGCGGGCAGGACACGGGCAGGGCACGGGCAGGGCACGGGCAGCTGCCGCCTCTACCCCACGGCATCGTGTCCCCCACCGCCGCGGTGCCGGGGCAGGACGGGGGCACAGCCGCGGTCCCCATGGGGGGGGGTCCCCGCTGCCTGGCCCCTCGGTCCCCTTCAGCTGATGGATAACTCCGTGACTCAGCACGAGGTACGGGTCGGGGGGACACACACACGAGGCTCCCCAGAAGCGAGGGGGGCTCCTGGCTGACCTGACCCTACCGTTTCCCCACGGTGGTGATGACACACCGGTGAGGGACCAGCGGGACGCCCGGTTGTGGCTTTTCTTTATCAGCTCCTCTAACAAATGGTAGCAATTAATAGGGAAGCTTTCCCCTGGGCTTTTATCCAGTGCCTTCAAAGAGTGCTATAAATCCTGGGGCTCATTGAAGGAGCCTTTACCGAAGGAGCCCCAGGTGAAAGCTGGACCTGGCCACAAGGGTGTCCGTGAAGAGAGCAGCGAGGGGGGGGAGTCTGGCTATGGGAGGGATGGAGGGGGCTGCCCCACCAACCCTCCGCCTCTCCCTTGCAGGATGGACCTCCCTAACCTCACAGGTCCTACCGACCTCCCCAAGCACATCCTGGATATCTGGGTCATCGTCTTGATCATCCTGGCCACCATCCTCATCATGACAGCGCTGTTGTTGTGCCCAGCCACTGCCGTCATCATCTACCGAGTACGAACACACCCCACGCGCAACGGCATCGTGTGAGGCACGGCCGTGGGGACGGCCAGCTCGCCGGGCTGGGGGCTACAGCCATGGGACCCTGTGCCAGGGACCTCGACAGGGCACCCTGAGAGCTGGAGCCTGGGCAGGAGCTGGGATGGGCCAGCACCCAGATCTGCCTCTGTACCTGGCTCTCGCTGGGTGAACCCACTTCTCGTTTTGCCCACTGAGCTCACGGGGACTGTGGGGGAAACGACAGCACAGGCAGCAGTGGGGAGATGTGTGACTTTGCAGACATGTCCAGCTGGAAACAACTCACTCCCGTGAGGGAGGCAGGCTGGTCTTGCCTTCACTGGTGACACTGTCTCCTCCCAGGCAAGCAGCAGGGAGCGGAAATGCCTGACAAAGTTATTTCTTCTTTGGAGTCCCAGTTGTCAAGGTGGTTGGGGAAAAAAGAGTCAAAGCAAGATGGATGTGTCTTCTGGTTGTGCATTTAGCACTTGGCTAAAAGCATCGATAACAGAGCCTGTGCTGGCCGCACAGCAGACCTGCAGCTGGCACCAGCTTCTCCTCTATCCATTATCTGCAGAAATTGTAGGAAAATCCTGCGTGGCTCTTGGTTCCTCTGTGTCTTGCGGGGCAGAGGAGTGTGTGCAATTCCTGTCAGCCTCTCCTGTCTGCACACTGGCTGCACTCCCCACTCCTGATAGTGCTGTTTGTCCAGCACGCCAGCCCTGCTGGGGAGTCTGTGCATGGCTCACCTGGGCAGGTAAAGTGGGAGGAGCAGGTTCATGCCCAGCCAGTGGCAAGGGACCATGTAAGCTCTTGCATTGCCCTTTGTTATGAAATAAATGGACTTTATCCTTCATGTGAGTGTGTCGTGCAGCTCTGTCCACACTACGGGTGGTGTCTGGCTCTGCAGGACCTGGGATACTTTGCGGCCTCTCCAGAAACCCTCCCTGCTCTGACCTCCTGCTCTGACCTCCTGCTCTGCCTTGCCTCAAGGTCCCTGGGGCTCTGTCCGGTCTTGGAGCCCAGCAGCCCTGCGGGAAGCTCACTGCTAGCCCAGCCCCACACTCCAGGAGGCCAAACTTCAGTCTGGACATGGTGGGTGGGAAGGATCCCTCAGGACTTTCTGACAGTGGTTGTGGCTGTTTTTCTCCCACTGGGGTGACTGGCATCACTTCTCTCACACCAGCCTCGTGCCAGGTCAGTGTAGCAGGAGCCGTGGGGCTGAAACGGCGTCTTGGTGACTCACAGCAAGAAAGGTCACAGAGTTAACAGGATGAATCAGGCAAGGATGTGGGGAAACACTACGGTGATGCTGGTGGGAATTGTTTAAATCCTATTTTCTGTGCTGAAAAGAGCAATCAGCCCTGCAGTGTTGGAAACCCTGTGTCCCATCCCTGTGTGGCTTGATCCACAACAGCCAGATTTGGGTTTGCATTGGGTGGTGGGGCCAGAGGGGCAGGGGGTTCCCAGGGAAGCAGGACCTCCCACCTTGGGCAGGGAGCCTAGCACAGGGGTGCAGACCCTGGGGAGCAGAAATGCCTGCACTGGAGCCACGGGCTGTGGTTGCGCTGGGAGGGAGCAGACACTTACTCCTTGCCCAGCCAAAAAACATACTTCTGTTTTGAGCTGTCAAGTCTCTCTTCCCCTCTCAAGTTGCAGAGTTTGAGGCAAATAACCAGAGTTATTTTCCTGTTGTTCTTCCTCTCTCCCTCCCTTGCTGGCACGGTGCAGCAGCAGCTGAAGGACATTACAGACGTGCAGGGTGGGAGCAGCCCTGGCTCTGCTCTCCCCCTTGCTCCACCCCAGCATTGCTTCCCTGGGGATACTGGGGATGGCCAGTGGCACAAGGAATAGGAGCTGAGCAGCTTTGCTGTGAGAGGAATAGCGAAGAAGCCACAAACATTGGAGTGGTTTGGGAAGCCTGGTTAGGAGCAAAACACGAGGAAAAGCATGGAACACCTCCCCCCCATCCATGCAACCATACATGATGGCTGTTCCCACCTCTGCATTCTCCTTGTCAAGAGCAGCAGAGGGAAGTGAGAGATTTCCTTTCTTGGTATGAATTTTCTGGGAGGTTTCAAACCCATGGCAAACATTTCCAGGAAAGGCCTTGGAAAAACAGGTTTGCTCGTAACAACAACAAACGTGGAACTAAATGGCAGCAGGGATAAAGCAGGGAGAAGCCATGACATTTTTTAAAGCATTAAGATGGCGGAGAATGGATTTAAGCTGAATTTTCAACACTGTCAAGTTGGAAATTCCTCCTCCAGGATGGAGCAAGATAACCAAATCCCCCTGTGGCCCTGGCTTCAATTCCTGAACAGTGCTGGAGCTTGGAGGCAGTGTTTGCATGGAGTTTTGCCAAGGAAAAATGCCTTTCTGTTGAGAAGCGGGTCCTGGTCGGGTGACGCTGTAGCAGGCAGGGTGATGTGGGCACTGAAGTGATTCAGCATCCACTGGGATACTTCCCTGGAGGTGCTGGCGTGTGGCAGGAGCTGGCTGCTGGCCCTTGGGGGCTGCTGCTGGGGGAGGCAGATGGGGCAGCCCCAGAAGGGAGAAGGGGATGCAGAATGTTGGCTCTCACCTTACCTCTGGGCAGCCTCCCTTTGCAGGGGGAAGGGGGGACAATGGGCCAGGGCCATTTCTACAGGGAACGAATCTTCCCCTGGGAAAGGAAGGGATGGCAGTGCTGGAGGGGGCAGAGCACACAGCCTGAGGGCTGCTACTGGGGGCACTCGGGAAGGGGGACCCCCACTCCAAAGGGTGCTGAGCACCATGCCCAGCAGGGAGGCTGCTGCTGAACCAGGGCAGTGTGTGGGAGCACACGGGCTGGGGCAGAGCAGCAAGGGCTGGCAGCCTGGTGCTCCAAGACCTGGGGCCTCTCGCCTGGCAGAGCTTGTTTTGCTTTTGCTTCCTGTTGCACACTCAGAACAAAGGTTCAGAGGTTGCCCTGGGATTGATGCCAGGCCAGGCTGCCAGAGGGAAGCTGCACAGCTGCTAGCCAGGGCAGTGCTGCCTGCTGCTGCCCGAACTCCCTGCCACTGTCCTGCCACACTGCTGGCACCATCCCTGTCCCTCTGCATGAAAACACTCCTCGGTCAGCTCTGGGACAAGCCGGCAGCACTACATGGTCCCCACCTCTGCTTTCACATTCCCGGTGCTCAGCTGTGGCCCTGCAGCCTGGCACAAGGTCTCTGCAGCCCCGGCACGCAGCTCAGGGGACAGCCAGGGAGGCTGGTGGCAGTGGCAGCATGGCGGCCGGGGGGCTGGAAGCGCCTGGCCTCCCGCCCCGGACTCCTGCCAAACATCTGCAGCAGGCGGGAGCTGGCTCCCGCCCGGCTCTGGTGGAAAAACAACCGAGCAGGAAGGTTCGTGAGAGGGTCAGCCCGCCCAGCATGGCTTCCTTTTGGGGTGGGGGACCCTGATCCTGCAGGATGGAGCAGTCTCGGTGGAGCCCCTGGCCCTCTTGGCTCTCCCATGCAGCCTCCAGCATGGCATGGCATGGCATGGCATGGCATGGCATGGCACAGCACGGTGGGGACACCGGGTGACATGCCCAGGGTGCCATGGAAGCTCAGTGGCAGAGAGGGAGTCCATCGGCTGTGTCTCATTAACTCCTCCCACGTTCCCAACCTCCACCAAGGCTGATTTGGCACTGGGACCCAAGGAGAGGGGACTTGGATGAACGGGTCCCTTATTTTTATTTTGGTTTTAGGAAAAGTGAGTTCAGGAGTGACTCAGACTTCCACTGCTCATGGCAGGGATGAGGGACACATGGAAGGGACACAACCACACTGTGTCACGGTGTGGGAATAGTGGGGCAGGGAGCACAGCCCTGAGCAGCTTCCCAGGTCTGGCCCAGCTCTGTCGCAGGAGGTGGCTCAAGCCCTGGGCAGGGTCAGAAGTGTGAGCACAGCACTGGGCACACACTGGTCCCTGTTGGCTGCAGCATGCAGAGATGTGCAAGCAGTTTGCAGGCCAGGAGCTGCAGCCCCCTGGCCCTAAATCTCCCTAGAGCCTGGGAAGTAGGTGGGGAGGGTCAAACCCCGGATATTGGCTCCTACAGGTTTTGGCAAGGAGCCACCTCGCTCCACCCGCAGCCATATCCGTGAGAGTGGACCGGAGCGCCCCTGTGGCTAGCCTGGCTCTTGGCATGTTGTGATGGGCTCTGTGCAGTCCCCAGGCAGTGGCTGAGCATCCTGGGGGTTTGCCTGGAGCTGGGGGAACACCCCACACTGCCTGGGGACCAGGCAGGGCAGGGCTAAGCCATTTCTCCGGTAGCAGTGCAGGTTTAAAGCTTTGGGAAATGCTGCCAGTGACAGAGAGACCCGCAGCTCCCCTGCTCCTGCACGCAGGGTTCTCTGTGTGCCTGGGGGATGTACCCAACTCCCAGCCCTCCCACACCAGCTGAGGCTGCAGTTGGAGCCTCACAACATCAGCCTTTCCCAGGACATGGTGTTCCTTCTGGTGAAGAACACGGACTGGGAGATTGCTCCCAACTTCCTCTTAACCCATGGCCACACTCCCTTTCCTTGGTGGCACCTCCAGCAGCTGGCTCAGTGACAGCATCGTGGCAGGGCTGACCCTGCTTTCTAGTAAAGCCAAACCTCATGCTGGCACTCATGGTCCCCACAAGGCTCACCCGCCACCACCCCATCCTGTCCTCTACCCCAGGCCAGCCTCCCCCCGAAACCACAATTCCCCCAGCTCCCCTCCAGCCAGTTAATTCTCCCATCGAATAATTTTGTTGGGGGATTTCAGTGAATTTACACCTCACCACGGATATTTTCCTTGGAGACAGCCCAGGGTAAATGTTCACATTCCTTGGCTAAGCAAACAGGACCCTGGAAACTCCTGCCCCTGGGGACACCAAGGGCTAAGGAACAGCAGTGCCCTGCACTTGACCCCAGCAGGGTCACCATGGAGCCACAGCCCTCCAGCCCCAGAACAGCCCTGGCAGGAGGGATCCTCCTCCAGAGCTGCCTCTAGCAACACCTTCATTTACCGGGCACAAAGGAGAGAATCGGGATCAACCTTCCCCGGCCCTGACAGAGTAGCCATTGGGGGGCAACCACTGAACCCCAGCTCGGCCTCCCCGAGGCTGCTGCTGGGGGGGTTTGGTCCCTGATCCTCGGGTGCCAACACCCCACTTGGGGGGGAAATGTCACCCTGGTTGGGTGGCCTGCGCAGGATGGGGCACCTATCCCCCGTGACACCTCTCCCCCCGTCCCCTCTCCCGCCCTGGCCCCTCTCCATCCCCCGTCACCTCTTTCCCCCCTTCCCCCCGATACCTCTCCCCCCACCTTGCGGGTTTAATCCCGGCTCGGGTAACACGTTGCATAAACCCTCGGCACATGCCGCTGCCCCGTGTCCCCGTGGGTGCCCCGGGTCCCCGCCAGGCCGTGGTGCCACCCCCGGGCGGTGTCCGTCCGTGTGTCCGTGCGTCCGTCCCAGAGCCCACACGGTTAACGCGGCCCCGGCCCGGCCCCCCCCGGCCATTGGCTCCCCCCTCGCAGCCCCGCAGCTATTTCTCTGCCGCCGGGCTCCGAGGTGACAGCAGGCGACAGCGGCGCTTGTCCCGGCCGCTCGCCCCGGGCTGTCAGGGGGGTGCCGGCACCCCGCACCCCGCGCCCAGCCATGGGGGGCTGCTCCCGCAGCAATTGGATTTTGCCCCTTTTCTTGGCTGGGCTCGTCCAGCTGGGGCGAAGTGAGGAGAGGGAGAAGGTAAGAGGAGGGGGACATCCCCACGGGGCGTTCAGGGGGGGTTTATGGGGTGTGTGACACCCGGGGGACGCGCCTGTTTCCAAGGCTCTCTGCAGGACTCCCCGGGGCAGGAGTGGGGCACGGTGGTCCCGTGACTCCCCCTCCTTCCCCCTACAGTCCCGGTGCGGGGATCACGGGGAGATTTTCTGAGTTAGTTCTTGCCAAGGGCCAAAAATCGCTGGCCTGAGGCTGGGGACAGAGGGGGACAGAGCCATGTGTCCCCCAAGTGACCTCCCCAGGAGCAGAGCACGGGGAATTTTTCCGTGCAATGTCCGGGGGGGTTCCCCCATGTTTGGAAGGTGCGGAAGCCACCGTGTCCCCACAGCCCAGCGGGGCAGGGGTGACTGTCATCCCCCCAGCCACCGGGACCCCACAGTCCCACGGAGCCTTCACTCCTCGAGCACAGCCCCTGTGACTTCACCTCTTGCCAGCTCCCAAAATAGTCCCTCGGTGGCACTTGGCTGAGCCTGGGTACCCTGGTGGGGACAGGAGATGGGCTCCTCTGGGTTAACCCCTGCGGCCCCGGACACAGGGGCTGCTCCAGCCCGACCCTTCCCGGCCCGCTCCCCATCCCACCCGGAACCCCCTGTGCTGCCCCTGTCCCCAAGGGTGCCGGCGGGTGGTGGGTCCTGCTCACTTGCCCACAGCCTCGGGATTCTGGTGCTGGCCTCCCCTGTGCTCCGGCTGTTTCGCAGCCACTCGCCTTCCTGCTGCTCCCTGTTCGGTAAACACTCCCCCAGGTGCAGCCAGAGCCATGTGCATCCATCCGCATGCCCCAGTCAGCCTGTCCCACCACCGCGACCTTGGCATGCCGGAGCCTGCCTGCTGCCAGCGGCATTCAGGGCAGGGGACACAACGCTGGCAGCCGTCCCCGCAGCCAGCAGCAGGGCTGGCCCCATTGGTCTGCTGGCCGTGGGGATGGCGAGCGGGGTGGCCGGCAGCCCCCAGCCTGCTCCCACGGGATTTTCCTCGCCCCACAGGTGGACTGCTACCACTCGGTGAAGGACACCATCTACAGCTACGGGGCCCTGACCCTCGATGGGGACGAGTACATCCCCTTTGAGAGGTACAGGGGGAAGACAGTGCTCTTCGTCAACGTAGCCACATACTGAGGCCTGACCCTGCAGTATGTTGGTAAGGGTCCTGCGGGGCACAGACACCTCGGGGTCAGGGCAGGGCCCAGGAGTGTGGCCTTTGGCATGTCTGCATGGTCCATTCTGCTTCGGGGAGCTGGGGAAAGGGTTAATGCCTGCTCCCCAGGGGCCGGCTGACTGAGATGGTCCCAGGGGGTAAGTGCAGGTGTGGAGGTGTGCCCGGTCCCCTGCTAACCCACCCCTGGCTCTCCTTGCATGCAGAACTGAATGCACTACAAGATGAGCTGAGAAACCTGGGGGTCGTGGTCCTCGGCTTCCCCTCCAACCAATTCGGGAAGCAGGAACCTGGCCAGAACTCAGAGATCCTCCCTGCGCTTAAGTGAGTACTGTGGTGGGGGCTGTGGGACCTGATCCCCTCGGCTCTGCTGGGGTCCCAGCCAGGCAGTGGGAGCACACGCTGCAGCTGCTGCTGGCTGCGGCCCCCAAACAAAGGGTTTGGGGTCCTGTCACCACCCCTGTGCAAGCACCCAGAACTGTCCATTGCACAACATCCTGCTCCTCCTCGCTTGTAGGTACGTCAGGCCAGGAGGTGGCTTTGTTCCCAACTTCCAGCTGTTCCAGAAAGGGGATGTGAATGGGGCCAAGGAGCAGAAGATCTTCACCTTCCTGAAGGTGGGTGCTATGGCAAGGGGAGATGAGGGGGACACACCCAGCTTGCTTTTTGGAGGGGCAAGGCAGTGACGCACTGGCTTCCCATTGCAGAACGCCTGTCCCCCGGTAACGGAGGAGTTTGGGAACCCCAACAAGCTCTTCTGGGAGCCTCTGCGGATCCATGACATCAAGTGGAACTTCGAGAAGTTCCTGGTGAGCCCCGAGGGCGTGCCGATCATGCGCTGGTACCATCGCACCAACATCTCCGTCGTCAAGAATGACATCATGGCCTACCTGATGCGGCGGCGGGAGCAGAACCACGATGACCAGCCGGACCACTAGAGCCTGGGGCCACTGGCATGAGGGCCAGCATCCCCCCAGCTGCTTCCCATTCCGTTCCCTCCCCGGATGTTCCCCAGCAGCAGGAATCACGCACCGTCCCCTCCATTGCTCCTGTCTCTGGCACCCCCCAGTCAGGATGCTGGGCTGGGCAACCTTGTGGCAGAGACCTCAGCGATGGCAGTGGGATACTTCCAATATCCCTGTGTCCCACCTCCACCCCTGGTGGCGACATCCCCTGGCCTCCAGCTTGCCCCTTCCGCTCCACCATCCCAGGCAGTGGGAGGATGCAGGGGCTGGCTGTCCCTGGAGCAGAAGACCACATCTCCATGAAGGCTTGGCCCGAAAGCCCCCGGCTGGGGCGGGCCTGGCCCGAACGTGCCGAGCACGGAGCAGCTCTTCAGTGCATTCAGGCTGCCTGTGGTCCTGGCACACAGATGTGCTGCTCTCCTGGTCGGGGGTGGCCAGCCCCTCGCCACCCACCATAGAAACACCAAATAAAGGCTCTGCAACTGTGCAGCCCCACTTGTTGGCCAGGGGTAGGGGGGGAAGAGTGGGGGGCACAGTAGCCAGCCTGGGGGTATCAGCGCCTGACTGGAGAAACTCAGTTTTTTCCAGAGTAACTGCAAACGTGGACTTACCATCACAGCCCAGCATTTGGGGACAGGATGGGGAGTGCAGAGCACAGGCTGGCAAAAGGGGCTGGAGGTGGGACCAGGGAAACGCCCCAGCGAGGAGCATAATGGAATCCTGTGCCTCCTGCTGTCACACGTGACAGCCATGCTCACAGAAACTGGGTTGTGTTTGTTACTTTCCCCTCCAGACCTAGTCTGTGGAGCAAGGTTTGCTGTGTGCAATGTCCAAGACTATCCCCAAGGCCACTGCTGCATGGAAAGGCAGAGGGGGCAGCAGGGGCTTCCCTGCCCTGGCAGAGGTGGGGGGCAGGAGAGGGGAAGGTGAGGGGCTGAGCTCAGCACACAGAGGGAGGTGGGGGGCACGCACTTGGGGCAACAGATCCTGGGGTGCCCAAGCAAGGGTTGGGGTCCCCTTGCACTCAGTTTGTTTCTATGGCTATACCCAAGCACATGGGGATCAACAGCCACGGTATCCCTCCCACTCCCCCTCCCCAGGCAGAGGCTGCCCCACAGGAAGCAGCTTTCAGGACAAAACCAGAGAGACTCAGCCACACTTCAGTCCTTAAATAAATACGAAGACACCAACCATCCTCAGGCCGGGCCGTGGCTGCGGCCAGCACCTGCCTGCGAGTGTGGGGTCTCCCACCGCCGAGAGAGTCCCCGCTGTTACCCGCTCCTCCAGGGGCTCTGGACTGGGGCAGCTCCTGGGAAACACTGGCTCCTCTTCCCTGAAGACCTGGCTCGGGTCTACAGCGATGCCAGGCCTGGCTCTTTGTGGGGAAGGGGATGGCTGCAGGGGACTGACCCTGTGCTGGCTGCCACTGTGATGGCACCTTTAGTCCCTCCTTCATGATTTCCTTGGGGGAAGGCGCTGCCGAGCCCCCACGTGCAGCACATGTCCTTGCACAGGCATCGGCAGCCGGAGGAAGCTCCTGGACACACACACACGGGCACACACACACACCCTACTCCTCTTCCACTGGTGTCGGAGCGTGGCCGGTCCTTGGCGTTAGGGCAGTCCGGGACCTGCCTGTTCTGAGACACAAGAGAGGGGTGGCACAGGGTAAGCACAGTTCTTCATTCTCACACAAGCCCCACAGGACGGATGCCAGCCATGGCATGGCTGTTATCCCTGAGCACCAACTGCCATAACTCCGTGAGCTTTTGGGGATCAGCTGTGCGGATGCTGGCACGGATGCAGCAGGGACCAACCCCAGGGCATAATCATCCCCTCAGCTGATGAGAGGTGGGGACTAAGGGGAAATGGCCACTGTCTGGAAAGCTGTGCCCTCATCCCTCTTCCATGTGTTCAGCCAAGTGCCCAAAGTCTCAGGGTGAAGGACAGGCACCCCTGTCAGGGAGGGGCTGAGCCTTACCCAAGTCCTTGGGGACCGGTTTCACCCCGGCCACTGGTTGGGCGTTCTGGCTGCGAGCCATGGCACAGGGTGGGCGCCAAGGGTACTCGGGCTGTGGGAGGAGATGGAACAGAGACAGGGAATTACCTGGGATGTGAATCATGAGGCCGTGCTCTGTGATTGATTGACGGGGTGTGAGGAGGAGAAGAAGGGGGAGGAAAGGGGCTGAGCAGCCACATGCCAACAGGACACGTGCTCAACTCCCTGCTCTGGGCCCTGGAGAGCAGGGAGCCCCAGACCCACCCGCACGTCACCCTCTGCTCCCCCTCCTGCTGGCACAGGTCGAGTCTCACCGGGGGAAAGTGGTGGAAGTTCTGTCCTTGCGTGTGCTCGCCTGGCATGGCTGGTGGGTATCGGATCTGCTGCCACTCGTCGTAGCCATGGTACATGGGGTGAGCCATGGGGGGACTGTACTGGTACTGGTACATGGGGCAGGCTGGGCCCAGTGGCCCCGGCCCCGGCTCAGGGTGCAGCCTCTCTCCAGAAGCCTGCAAGGAGCCAGGAGAGATGCTGGGGAGATCCCAAGGGCAGCCCACCACCACCCCCACCACTACCCTCACCACCACCCATCGCCTGCAGCCCCCAGCCCTTCTGCCCTAAGAGGGTTTCCTCCCATCTCTACCTGTTTGTGCTGTTTCAGCAGCTTCTTCAGCTTCTCCTTCTCCTCCTTCTCCCTCTGGCAGTCGTCTTTGGAGGCTCGCAGCTGGGAGGAAGAGGGGTTAGTGCAGAGCCCACCCTGCCACCCCCCATCTTCATGGGTTAGGGTTGCTGAGGGAATGCCCGCACCAGTCTCCCCAGCCAGACCCCCAGGAGAGGTGCAGAAAGAGGACATGAGTGAAAGGAGATGCTCTGGCAGTGACAAGCGGCAGAAAAAACACCCCTCTGGTCTTCCTGTCCTCCTTCAGCCCCCTACTCCTACATACGTACACGGACTGTGACACTGGGGACAAGCACCTCTAACACACCCAGGGCAGACACAGGGCTCCCAGAGTGCTGCTGGTGACACCCAGCCCCTCCTCCGAGGTGGGTATGGGGGTTGTGACACTGGGGACAGGCATTTCTGAGACACATTGGGCTCCCAGAGCTCTGCTAGTAGCACCCAACACTGCTCACCTGGTTGTTGGAGAGGACCAACTGCTTCTGCAGCTTTTCCAGCTGCTGCTTCAGCTCTTCCTTCTCCTCATTCATCCTCTCCCTGTCACTCCGTTCCCGCTGGAAGTCTTCCTCGAAAATTTTCACCTGGCAGGAAGAAAGAATGTGGGTGCACCTGGCTGAGGGCAGACACCTCCCCTAAGCAACCCCATCACTGCGCTGCCATCCTTGGCTCCACCAGCCATGCCAAGCCCCAAGCATGTGGGCTGGCATGATGGCCCATGGCTGTGGTCCTTCCAGATCAATGTCTGGAGGATGCTGAGTTGGGCCCCCAACCCCCACTACCCCAGCACTGACACCTGCCCGGCTGCTGGGCTGCTCCTGGCACACAGGGCTTTGCTGTGGAGAATCAGGACATGTATTTCCTTCCCCGTCCCCAGTGGCTCCATGTCCTGCCCTACCTGCTGCTTGAGTAGCTCATTCTGGGTCAGCAGCTCCTGCTGTGGCAGCTTCCCCGCTGGCTCCATGGCAAAGATGGGTGGTGGAGAGGCTTGGACGTTCAGGGCCTCTTCTAGTGCCTAGAGAGGAAGAGCAGGGAGCAGGGTCAGAGCAAATTCAGTGCCCAAGATGTCTCTGGAGGACCATGGGCATGTGCCCAGCGTGGGAAGTGGGTATAACTGGGCAGGGGCAAGAGGGACAACAGATCCTCCTTGAACCTCCCTTCCTGGGAGCCCAGAGGGATGTGGTGGGCCTCATACAAGTGGTGAGCCTGACACAAGTCTCTGCCTGGGCAAGAATGGGTTATTAGGGTCAGTTTTGGATTTGAGAGAGGTGGAGAGACTGGAGAACATTAAAGACATTTTGCAGTGAGGGCTTGTGCCCTGGCCCCCACCTTGTTCAGCCTCTGGATCTCCTTTTCCTGGTATTCCCGCTGCCTGGTGACCGGAGCCAGCTGCTCCTGCAGGAACCGCATCCTCTGCTGCAGGTCCCTCACCTCCATGGCCAGCCTCTCCTTCTCTGCCTGCAGGACCCAGAGTGGGAGAGGGGAGATCAGCCAGGGCAGGGCAACAGGGCTGGCAGCTCCCTGTCACCCTTCCCAAAGGACTCGCCTCCTCTGTTTCGATCCGGGACTTGGCCAGGAGCAGCTTGCGGTCAAAATCCCGTTGCTTTTGCTCCCGCTCCGACTCCAGCTCTGTCACTGCCCTGCGGGCCTCAGCCAGCTCCTGGTGTAGGTCCGTGACCTGCCAGGAGGGAGTGGGGATGTTGGCCTGGAAGGACCCACACTGGGGGAAAGGAGGTGCAGGCAGCCCCCAAACCTCCCTACAGTTTCCTCTGAGTGGCCACAGCCAGCACCCAGCAGAAATGTGCCCCCCAAGCACCCAGCCCTGAGCACCCAGGCCTACCTTCTGCTCATACTTCTGCTTCATGGAGCGGAAATGCTGATCCCACTGTTTATTCACCTCCAGCAGCTGCAGGGAGAGAGGGATGGCTGAACAGGAGCCTAAATCCTGCTACGAACCAGCTGTGGTGGTCCCCAGCAGACTCCTGTCATGAAAGCACTTTGGGGAACAGCTGGATGGGGATACCAGCTCCAGCAGTGCTTCCCTGCAGCTCTGAAGCCCTGCCCCGGTCTCTCGGTGCCATCCCAGCCCTGTGCCCCCTCTGCCCACTCCCCGCCTCCTTAGTGGTGCCTCCCTCCCAGCCTGGTCCTCACCTCCCTGCGCTGGTGCTCCAGGATCTTCACCTTCTTTTCCTTGGCCTCCAGCTCTTCTCTGCCCGGCGCCTTCTCCACCATGGCCCCGCTCTGCTGGACGCGCACGGGGGGGACCCTCAGGGCTTTTGTGGAGGCTGTGCCCAAGGCCGGCTAAACTCGAGCCAGTTCCCCTCCCACTGCCTCCCCCATGCCCTTGAGACCCTGAAAAGTCCTGCTGGTCATACTGGGACAAACTGGGGGCTCGATTAAAATGAGGCCATCTTTGCTGATGTGTCAGCGGGCTCCCTGCCTCGTTCCCAGCCCTCTCCAAGGAGATGCTGCCTCCTCACCTGCTGCTGCTCGGCAGCTTCCCTCTTCCCACTGTCCTGGCTGCTCAGTGTCACCATCCTCCGGAGCTCCTGGTTCTCACACCTGCGGGCAGGAAGGGATGGGTCAGCAGGAAGAAGCTCCCAGAGCAGCCCTGTCACCATCCACATAGCCCAGCCTCACCTGAGCTTCTCCAGAGCCTGGTTTCTCTGCTCCAGGTCATGCTCCAGCTTGGTGCGCAGCTCCTTGTTCTCACTGTGCAGCGTCTCACACAGCATCTGGGGGGTGAACACTGGCAGCGTGAGGGCCATGGCCAGCCCTGGGCCACCCACCTCCCAACAAGCCACGCTAAGGAGGTGGATGTCCACCTCAGGGTGAGCAGGAGGGGTTTGGTGGGAAAAAAACAAAAGGGGGAAAATCTCCATGAGATGCTAGGCCAGCCCTCGCTCACCTGCAGGAAGGATGTTCTCTGCTCGTTCTTGTGCACCTTGGAGGCCAAGCGCTTGAGCTCGGAGGCCATGTAGCCCATGCGCACAAAGACCTGGTCCTTGCTGGCCTCCTTGGCACAGCCACTCAGCGTGTTCTCCAGCTGCTGCAGCTGGGGCAGCAGGTTGGCATCCTCATTCGGTGGCTGCTCCAAGTCCTGGCAATGGGGAGGGCATCAAGTGCGGTCAGACCAGTTAAAGGAGCATTGCAAAGTTCCTCTTGGGGCAGATCAACCTCACATTGCATCCAGGGCTGTGGTGGGGAGTTGGGCCAGCACCAAGACACTCCGCAGCATCCCTCAGTATGCTGAAAAACTGTGTAAGCTTTGTAAAGGTCTGATTCACAGCTGCTGGATATGGCACACCGAGTCCCCGGGTGGAGGAGGACATGGCAGCAGCCCATGGATTCCTGTGCCCTGTGGTAGTCTGAGTAGAAGACACTCTCAAATCGCTGACAGCAATGGAGGCATCTCCACCCTTGGTCTCTTCTCCACCCGAGCTCTCCCCATCAGCACCAAGACTAAAACTCCTAGCTCTTGAGACTGTCCTCTCTACGTACACCCTTGTCTGTGCTGGAAGGGGTGCTGGTCTTACCCCAATCCCCATGTTCTCCTTCCACCTGCTCTCCTTCTGTGCTCCCCTGCTGCTGTGGCACGCCAGGCACCAGGAACCCAAGCCCTTTGGCAGGTGACAGCCAAGAGGGTGACACGTGGGATTTAAACAGCGGCTGGGAAAGCCCAGGTCAGGGCACACCCACCAGTGTCAGGGCGTACCCTGCCCATGGGGGGTGTCCCCAGGAGGTTTATGCTCCTCTGGTGTGGTTGCTTAACTCCTCCATAGCCTAGGAGGTGCTGCTGGCACAACAGCTGGCACACGTGGCACTGCTGGGAGGAGCTGGGGATGTGCTGGCACACCTATGCCTGCTCCACTCCCAGCCCCACTGACTCACCTACTGCCTGTGGGAATGCCCCAGGTTGCACCACAGGGCAGCCCACGTGTCCCCAGCACCCTTACCCCAGAGTTTATAGCCCCAAACCTGCCATGGGAAGGTGTGCATGGGGCACAGCACAGCCAGCTCCTCCCACCCATGTGTGCTGGCAAGGGAGGCAGTGAGGACCGAAGCCGGGAGAATCTGGTGTGAGCACAGGACTTGGACTCAGCTCGGGCACCAGCAGCTGGTGGCCAAGCAGATCCCATTCCATTCTCCATCACCTCATAGCTGCACCCCAGGAGGGTCCAGTAAGACTCAACCCCTCCAAGAGCCTCTCTAGCCAATGCAAACTGGGATGTGCAATGACAGCATGTCCTCTTACTGGTATCATGTGGTGCCAACTGATGTTCATTCCCCTTGGGCTCCCCATCCTTTCTCCCCTCCCTTCCAGCACACAAAAAAACAGAGCAGGACAGGATGGGGCAGTAACAGCCAGGAGGACATTCAGGTGGCAGCAAATGGAGCACACAGAGGTGCTTTGGCTAGGGCAAACCCTGTGACAATGACAATGACAGGGCTTGGAAACCTGGTCCTCCTACCCAGTGTGGGCACCAGCTGAACATTAGAGCATCACTGACAAGATACTTGGGTTGTCACAGCTCTTCCTGTCACTGTCGTGTGGCATCTGCAGACATCAGTGTCCCCATCTGGCTGGGGCTGCTTCACTGGCCCCTTCCCCAGGCCCAGCCATGTCCTTGTCCAGTTTATCCTTCCTCTGTGCCTTGCCCAAGGGCTGCCTTGACATGGGTCTGCCAGCCCTGCTGGTGCCTGCCTGGGCACAGCACTACAGCCCTGCACACCCCCAAACCCCCAACACTGACTGGCTCGACTCCCCACCCAACACCAACAGCAAATCCTGCAGGGCCACTCACCGCTCTCCTGCTCTCCTGGGGAAACCCCTGCGCTTCGATGGCAACGATCTCAAACTCTGAGGAGGATCCCTGCAAGGAGAGGCAGCCAGGTCAGGGCTCCCCAGGGAATGGCAGCCCAGGATAACCACCACACAAAGAGAGGGACCACCAGCAGTACAGCAGGGGAGCTGACCCCTCCTTTCAGGTTTATCCCCATTTCTAGAGGCTAAAAGCTGCCTTCTTTTGCTTTAATTAGATGGAGAGTCCCTCCCTCTCCAGCCATGCCAGCACCAGCTGCCACATTCAGCAGACTCACACTCGGAGGTGATTTCCGTGCTTCCATCTCCGGCTGGGCACTGCCTGGGGCTGCCTGTGCGAAGCTGGGATCAGGGCCGACGGCTGCGGAGAGGGGAGAGGATGCAGCCATGAGCCTTTTGGAGAGCAGGGCCTCTCTCCACCTGGCACAGGGATGCAGACAGCAGACCCCTGCAAAGTCAGGCACTGATGGATGATTTCTACCCCAGCTACAGGGATGGGACAGAAACCTCCTTTTAGAAGGGAGGATGGCAGTGGTTTGATACACTCCAGAGATGACACGGCTGCAAAGGACCTTCATTAAAGTCTCTTGCACAGCCTTTCCCTTCCCCCAAGCTCAGGATTCCAAGCCATCAGGTTATTCCTCCATCTCCTACCTCCAGTTTCTACCAAGTCCTCCAAGGAAGGTGATCCAATCAGCAGTTTGTTGTCCTTCACGAGGTCCTCTGCCTTCTGCCGCAGCTTGGATGCCTCGACCTGGGACTCCTCCAGAAGCTCTCCTGTTGTGGACAACAGAAGGACGCTCAGACTCTTTCCCTGAGTGCCTGTCCTGCAGTAGTCCCATCCACCAGCACCAATAACCCTGTCTGGCTGGAGAAGTGCCCAGAATAGTCCTTCTTCATCTGGAAACAACTATTCTGGGATAAATCCAATGGCAAAGCTGGATCAGCAGCTCACTGGTTTCAGAGATCCTCATGCTGACACACAGAGGTCTGGTTACAGGAGGCAGAAGGGCACCACTGTGGCTCTCAGAGGTCTCCTCTGCTTCCCAGAAGAGACAAATTTAAGCCTGGGTGGTGGACTGAGAGGTCCAACCTCCATGTGCAATGCAATCCTCCCCTGATGAGGGGGGGCTGCTGTCACACCAGCGAGTCCTGGTCCCAGGTAAGGGCATGGTGACACAATGGGAATCACGAGGCAGGTGGAAATTCGGCTGCAGAAGCGGGACTCAAAGGAGGAAGCTGGCTCACGAGACAGAAAGCAAAACTGGGGGTGGGAGCGGGGGAAGGCTGACAAGGAGAAGAAAGAGGGTGGCACAACTCAGCTGGAACATTTCAACACTGGCATGTTCCTGCTACCGCAGGGAGCACTCAACATCAGGTTCCTTGAGAAACACCTGGGAAAAGCCCCTGGCACAGCAGGGCTTGCAGGAGGTGGGGATTTTCATCAAAAGCAAAACAGATCCCAGCACCTATGAACTGAAAGGAGCTGTCTTTGCTCCAGCACTTGTCTTTTCTTTCCAGCTGTTTATTCCACCATAAAATATGGTTCAGCAATTCAGAAGTTCAGCAAAATTCTTACTCCCTCTGCATTGCCATGTGAAAAAGCTCAGATATCCTGCTCAACCCTCCAGGACAGGGAGAGCTTTGCTGCTGCCCCAGTGCCAAGACTCTCAGCTTCTACCAGCACCCTTCCTCAACCAAGCAAGAAACCCCTGGCTTTGTGGGCACACACTGGGCTGCCCCAAAGGCAAATCTCATCCCCCTGGCAGGCAGCAGTTACCGATAGACTTGATCCCTTGCATCTTCTCCTTCAGCCGGGTGTTCTCCTCCACCAGCCGCTCCAAGGCCGTGGATCCATTCTCCTTGGAGCCCCCGCCGGGGTCATATATATGGTAAGGTCCTCTCCCTTCCATGCCTGCTGTTCAGTCGCCTGCCTCCCAGCCAGGCATCCCTGCAAGGCAATGGAGCACGGTGTCACCTTGCTCTGGCTCCAGATGATGCCACAGTCTCCTGGTCCCAACCGTATGGGGGTCTGGGGTGCTGTGCTGGTGCCTCACTGCTTGCCAGCCAGCCAACAAGAGACCCAGGTCACTTCCCCCTCCAGCCCTGCTTGGGGCAAATGTGTCGGGGTGACTCATGGCCATGAGAACTGTCACACGAGGAGGCATCACCAGCAGCCCCACTTGGGGCTGGCTCTCACCCATGCAGGGCACTGGAGTCACAGAGAAGGCTGCAATCCCTGGTTGCTGCATCCCAGGAGAGATGGAGACCCAGCCCAGGAACATGCACCCACACCAGCACAAACCTGGGCGCTGTCACCAGGGCATCCTGCTCAACATACGGTATTTCTGGGGTGCATAAAGGCTTGTGAGGGGCTGTCTGGGGAGGGGCAGTGTCTGCAACTCCAAAAGCCTTAACCAGCAGCTGGGGGGTAGTTTGGGCAGTGTTGGGGGATGAGCCCCAGGAGCCAGGCAGGGACCCCCTCTGTCCTCCGGCTCAGCCAGGAAAACTGGCTGCCAGCAGCATGGCTTCCTACACTGGGCACAGGGAACATTCGGGCATGTGCCGGGGCTGGGAGCGAAGTCCAAGGAGACAAAACACCCACAAGCAGTGTGCTCTTTGCTTTTCCAATTCCTTGCACTTGCCGGTGGCCTAAGGCCTCCCCCTTGCTGAAGTCTGGCCTGGGGACAGCTGGGCAGGATCCTGGCTCCAGGTCTCACCCATCTCCTGGGGGGATAAAGCAGCTGCTGTGAATCACAGCACAGCTTATCAGAACTATTCCCCCTGATGCCAGCTTGTTATAACATGGAGCAGAGCAGCAGCTGAGAAGGTTCCTGTGCCAGCTGGAGCTGGGGTGCTGCCTGGGGGCACAAACAGAAGCACCCCAAAGTGCTCTTCTCCCAGCCAAGACAGCTGGTGAGCAGGAGGGGACTGAGAGGAGGCATTTTGAAAGGGGAAGGGGGTAGCCTATACCTGAAACTGTCTCAACCTCAGACTAATGCTCATGCCATGAGTGATCAAGGCTGATCTCCAGTTTGGATGACCTGCCTGCCAGGGAGTGGCAGGGACTTTCCAGATGACAACTGCCACCTGGCAGCATCCACAACTGGAGCAGCAATTAACGCCTGCCTCAGTGACAGGGAATTGGGCCTGGCCTCAGCAGTGCTCTGCTTCTGGAAGAGGCATTGGTGGGTCTCACCATCCTCCTGCTCCTTGGGTGCTGCCAAGCCCCCCATTGCCTCTGGCCCCCCACGAGGAGCCAGTGACCCTGTCCCAAGCAGCTGTAAGTGGTGACCAGTGGAAGCTGCCCAGCTGTGGTGGTGTGGGGTGAGCTGAGGAGAGGCTATTCCTGGAGCCCAGAGCAGCTGATAGGAAGCTGTGGAAGAACCAGGGCCATTCCCGAGCTGTGGGTCCCTGCGATGGCAGCACTGTCACAGCTGGTCTTGGACAGGTTTGGATTAGGTATTAGGGAGAGATTCTTTACTGTGAGGGGGTTGAGGCACCAGAACAGGCTGCTCAGAGTGGCTGCCCCATCCCTGGAAGTGTTCAAGGCCAGGTTGGATGAGCCCAGCACGTAGCCCAATGGGACCCTCGTGGCTGGGAAATGCCAGCCCGGCAGAGGACGGGGATGGCATCACAGGCTGGCTGGGGACCTACGCCTGCTTCTTACTGCTGTCCAGTCACCACCTGCTGCTCCAGACCTCGGGCTCTGAGAGCACCTGGGTAGCAAACCCACCCTGCAGTGACCATCTTGCAGGGCATCTGCATCGTGCACCGGCACGAGCCCAGGTGTGTGCCAGGAAAGGTAGTGAGAGGAGGAAGAAGAGGGAAGAGCTGCCCTCTCCTGCAGTACTATCTCCCCATGTGGCTTGGAAGCAGCACGAAATACCAGTCCTCATTCTCCTAACTCCAGACCCCAAACCTGGAGCTTTTCTGCCTTGTTCCACAGCACATGGGAGGTCCCTGTCCCCTGTGCACCCCTGCAGGAACCCCCCAAACACAGTCCAGCTGCACTGACCACCCTGTCAAACAGCAGAGCTCACTCACAGTAATCCCATGTTCTCCCAGCTGGATGGAACCACTGAAAACCTCTGATATTCCCTATTCTCAAGATTCTATCAAGAACTTTTCTGCTCAAGGTCTGTACCCTACTAGGGAGATTGCAGCAAAGGGACCACAGGAGCTGTTTTCAAACAACAGCTGGGGAGAGGAACTGGACTATCTCCAGCTGATGGAAGCCACAAATCACCAGCAAACAATAGCCAGCAAGAGGAAGGGTTTTCCACAGCATTCCAGGCCATCACTGGGGACAGGGTGGGCTTTCCTGGAGTGGAGACACAGTCCAATTTCTGCAAGGAGCCGCTGGAACAGAGACGTCACCCTGGGGAGCAGAGACCAAGCTGCTGATCCCAGTCTTGGTTTGTTGTGGCTTTTTTCCTTAAGAGTTCTGACAGGTGAGATGTACAGTGAAAAATCTCATTTCAATAAAAACGTGAGGGGAGGAGAGAGGGGACCACAGACCAGCACCTAATGGTGGTTAGATACACAAAGAAAACACGACTACCACAAACTCCAGCAGAAACCACCAAACCACCAGAAAACACTTCCCTCTTTGCCAGTCAACAGTTCCTAAGGTGATCTGACAGTATTTCACAGCCCTGGGGGATGAGGGCCAGGCGTGGACCGTGGCTGCCCAGCTGCAGCTTGCTGGCTCTGTGCCCAGCCACTGTCAGAGATTGCCAGACAGGCACCTGTGGACGCTGCTGGTTCCATGCGGGACACCAAGACCTTTAGGGAGCAAATTTTTATGGCAACTCAGCAACAGTAGAGAATGAGAGTGTGAGTGGGCAGAGGAGACTCACGGGCAAAGATGAAAGCAGAGTGGTATTTAAATAGCTGTGCTGTGGCTTGGGAGTGAGCTGGAGCTGTCACCCAGAACAACACGCATCACTGCCACAGCAATCACTGTACCGGCCACGCAGAAGTGGCAGAAGGATGTGATTCCTACTTTAAAATTATTGAACGCTGAAGATACCAAGGCTTAAGATGTGAATCCTGTGCAGGAGGGGGCTAGCACTGCTGGGGGTTTGCTTTGGGCAATGACCCCAGGGTGGGGAGCAGCCTCCCAGAGCTGCAGGCTTGGCAGCCCTTCAATTCCCATCCTGTGATGGCCCAGCCCTAAGGAGAGGGGGTTTCCCTTACTCCAGTGCACAGTATTCACAGGAAGCCTCCTCCGCACCAGGATCACAGGAGGTGAAAGCAAATCCCTGCAGGCTGCCAGCATAATTTTCCCATGACTGGGGCTGCTGGGTCCCCAGCATGCCTCCTCAGAGGGAAAGCAAGAGCCACTCAGACAGACACCATGGAATGAATTTTTTTTGTTTGTCATTTTACTGGAAATGATCAGTTTGATCATTTTACTGGAAAACACTGTAGCCCCCAGACTGGTTTTCTGCTACAGAGCTCCAGCAGCTCCCCAGACAATGAACAACCATTCCTGGGCTGCTGGACTGGTCTCATTTGCAGGAAAGCAAAAGTGGAGTTGGCTTTAGGAGGCAGCAATAATGAGACTTTTTGGGCACTGCAGTCCACTGGGCTGGGAGTAATAAAAGAAGAGAAAAGCAGGTATTGCAAGGCTCAGGTCTCAAAGGGAAAGGTCTGAACCTCCACTTGCAGTGTTTTCCTTTCCAGCCAGTTTAGCCACAAAGAGAGGGTGGAAAAGATGAGAGCCATACCCAAAACACAGCAGGTATTAAAGATGTCCCCCAGCCAGAAATCCCGCTCTTGCCTCAAAAACCCACCTCCCGAAGAGGCTTCACAAAACAACCTGCTTCTCATGGGGCTGCTCACAAAGAAAATAAAACATTTCCCTGGGTCTGCCAAGTTTACAAACACGGGTAACCACACACAGCTGCATCCTGAGCTCCTCAGGATGGGCTCAAGCTTCAGTGCAGGCAGGACATGTAGCCAGGCATGGTGCTGGTGCTCTCCTGGCAGCACGGGGGTGGATTTATGCAAGACCCAGTCTTCTGCTGCGAAGACATCTGGCTCATCCTGCCTGCTCCACTTCTCCCTGCAGAGCTCAGCAGCATCATGGCTGCTTGTCACAGCACTCCAAAGCAGAACAAGGCACAGCCACCCCTTTCCTTGTAGCTTTTTCCTTGTAGCTTTTTCCTTGCTTCCAAACTACTCCTGTCCATCTTGGCGTGCTTCAGCTGGCAACAACCAAACGGTAGCAGACGGTGGCACCACAAAGCTACACCAGCGAAGTGCCATCCAAAGTGTAAGGCCTGCTGCTTTAAAACAAAATCTGCAATGCCACAAGAGTAGATGGTTCAGTTTCCTCCACCCACGAGAGTTCTGTACCAGCTGCTGGCAAGCAACAACCCACGGCCCTGTGCTAAATAGGTCTGCTTGGCGTAGGTCGGGCCGAAAGGGCGTCGTGGGATTTCTTGCAGAGCCAGGAACGATGCCAAAGGCAGCAAAAAGCCTCTCCTGTTTTCTTCTTGCTTACTTCACCTCACCACAGAGACAGCTCTCAAGGACGTGCCTGGTTGGAGCCTTCCTCTCTCCAGAACTCATCCCAGTGCCCAAAGTCCAGTCTCTGGAACGCTTCAGCTGACAGTGCTCTTCGTGAAATGTGCGCTCCAAAAGAGCTTGTGGCAGCAGAACAGCTCCCATTCCCCCAAGTGGTGGGAATAACCCACTCAAGTGATGGGAATAACCAGCTCAAGGGAGAAGGCTGCATTTGACTTCTTGATATAGGGGGCAACCTGTGTATCAGGGACACGGGAACAGGATAGCCAGATCTCTGAGAGGATGCAGATCCCCATGAGTCCCACCTGGAGCTATTCTCACCCAAAAGCATCAGTGACAGGCAGCATCTTTTTTATTTTGTTCTCTTTGCCCTCTGTGGGGGTCTTAGCATGGAACTGAGGGAGGGGAAAGGGGGAGACAAGCTGTGCCTCCCTCCCAAAAGAGAAGGATGCTGCCATCCCTGCTCCAGCTATTCCAGCCTCTGGATCCGCATCCGATACGGACACACACGGCTGGACCAGAAGGAAAAAGTCAAAGAGAAAGGAAAACAGCATGGACAGGAGGGTCCTCGAGGCCATGGCCGCCGCAGCCCCCCCGGAGGGGACACACGCTCCGGCCCTGCCCGGGGGGGATCGCAAACCAGGGATAGTCGGGAGGCAGATGCGTGGGCCCGGGGAAACGCCGGGGTTGTGCAAGGCGGGGCGAGGGAGGAGCGGGGCCGGGCACGGCAGCGGAGCGGGGCCGCCCCGAGCATCAGCACCGCCCGGGGGGCTGAGGGACCCCCAGCCGCACCCCCGCGAGCCTCCTCCTCTCCCCCCGGGAGCAGAGACACCCAGCCTGTCCCCCGCGGGGGGCGGCGGCAGCCCCCGCCCTAACCGGGAGAGGGGAACTGAGGCACGGCACGATTACCGCGACAGCCCGCGATACCGGGCGGCCCCGGGACAAATCCCCGGGGGACGGCGCGGCCCCGGTCCCCTCCGGCGTCTCACCTCGACCACCCGAGCCCGGGAACCGGCCAGATACAGGCAACGCGTAGTCTCAATCCCGGCAGTTGCCTCCGGCCCGGGCCCCTTCGCTGAGGCGGCACGACCCCGGTGCTCGGTAAGAGCCCGGTGCCCCGGGCAGGGCTCCTGTCCGCGAGGGCGGGCAGGGCCCCGCAGCGCTCCGAGCTCACCTGCCGTGCGCACCGCGGCGGGGCCGCTGCCGGGGCCGAGATCGGGATCGGGATCGGGATCGGGGTCGGGAGGGCGGTCGGGGTCTCGCTCCGGGTCCCTCCGCTCCGCCACCAGCACCGGGGCTGGTTCCGCCCCCGGGAAATTCCCAGCCTGACTGACAGGCAGCGCAGCCAATCGGCGCGCGGCGCGGGCTATAAAGGGTAGGGCGGAGAAGTGGTGGGGAAGGTCTCTGTCATGGCGGAGCCGTTGTTGCTGTCGGTGTCCCTTGTGGGTTCCCTGGGGCTGTACGACGGTCCCGCCCGGCTGAGTGGGGCTCTGAGGGGCGGCATCAGCCGGCCTGCGCCTTCCTTCTGTGGGAGGTTCCGCTCGTAGGGGAGCGGCGAGGCCGAGCCCTGCAGCGGCTCCCCCGGCTCGTGGAGACACAAAATGGCGGGGCCAGGGGGGGCTCCCCGTGTACCCCCGGTGTGGAGGAGCAGTGGCTGAGGGGAGGCTGTGCTGAGCCGCTCTGGTGGCCTCGGCACCGGGAGGGAGGAGGGTGGTGCTGCCAGCCGGCTGAGGCTGACGTTCCTCTGAGGCAGGGAGAATTCCCCACCGAGCCTCCAAGTTAATGTTAAATGAGGAAATTCTACCTTCTAACCGGAGCGTATATTCCAGGGATCCTTTTCCTCTGTGCTGCTGCTGGAATTGTGCCGTCATGAAGCACCGAAATCAGCCAGAGGAGCAACAAGCACAGGGAACACCTGGCTTCACTCTGTTCTTTGGGACTTGGATCAACAACTACCTGATTTTCTTTCTTTGGTTGGTTTTGCCACAAGGAGAAGGTGGTGGGTTTTTATTAAATATATGTATAAATAAAAGCAACAAACCAGGAGTGAAGAAATCCCACTGTAAGCAGCTGTGCTGCTCTTTGCCTGTACTCCAGACATGTCCTCCTTAGGTGACCTGGTGCTGAGTTCATCGAGGTCCTTCACCGGAGCTGCCCCAGTCCTGGCTTCTCGCTCAGCTTCTCACACAGCTCCACCACTTCTTGGGGATTTGATGTTTTGGGTTGTAAAAATTAAAACCCCACAAACTCCTTTTCCTGACTGCCCTTCACTGGCAGCAGGACGTCACCCTGGCAGCCTGGCTGGGTTATCAGAGCTCAGCGCTGGTGGGACCCTGATGTGCTCTTTGTGCTCGTGTCTGAAGTCTCAGCTGGGGATGAGACAGCAGGACCCCACACATGCACAATAGCTTCCCTTTTGTTCCCTGAAAGTCTTGTTTTACTCCCATGAGAGGCCCAGTGCTGTTCTGTAAACCCTCAGAAAACCTGTCTTCAAAGCCAAATGCAGTCCCACAGAACCAGAAAACATTTTGTTTATAAGTTAATGCCTCAGCCTGCAAGAAATAACGAAACCCTGCTTATTTCTGTGAGGAGAAAAATGGGTGGTTTAGTTTTGCAGCACCCCAGAAGCTGCCTGCCTTCCCCTTACTCCATCCCGGGCACTCTCGCACCGAAAAAATCATCGCACTACTCACCAGGCTGGGTCCTGGAGGGGCTTGGGGGGAGTGAGAGCCCTTCAGAGCAGGAGCTCTGTGCCTGCAATCCCCAAATGCAGGAAGGCTGGCCCAGCTGAGCTTACTTTTAGGCATGGAGAAGGGGAATTCCCCATGATGGAGGTCCCAGACAGCCTCTGTGTGGTTTTGATAGGGAGCCAGGCACCACTTAAAGGGCTCTCCTGTGCCGTTCCTCCCAGGGGCCTGTCGTGTCAGGTATTAGTCAGCAAAAGCTGGGGTGGGGGGGCTGTCGTGGAGGCTGTGATTCACTTTCGGACAACTGGAGAACCTTTTTACATCATTTTCCTTGCCTGGTTTCTGGGTAACTACACCGGGATTGCAAACACATGCTTTTCCTCAGAGAAACTGCTGCATCTGGCAAGAGGCATTGTTTTTCCATGTGTATTTCCATCTCATCCTTGTCCCTATCTGGAGTCAGAACAGGATGCATCTTCCCGGGGAAGCAGGGAAGAGCTGGCTCTGTTGATGGAGGTGCACAGGTGATGGTTTTCCTGGGTTGCAGAGAATCCCTGGAAACCATCCACCAGGAGAACTGGCCGTCAGAACCAAGGCTGGAGCCAGCTGGTGATGGAATAAACACCAAGGCTTTAAATGTTTCTATTTTATAGAGGCTTATTCCAGCTCCCTGCTCCTTGCCAGCAGGTACAGTAGTACCTGGCAGGGCACTTGGTCTACACTTGCCAGGTGTGAACTGCAAGGCCTGAAGAGGGCCTGGCTTTAGTCCATCTGGTTTGGACGGCAGGAGTATGAGTGCTGGGCAGGAGGGTGAGGAGCCACGGGTCTGGGGTCTGCCTGCACCTGGGAACCCGTGGATGGCATGCCCTGACCCAGTCCCTCTCCATCTCTCTAGCCAGCTGCTCCTTGTGTTTTTACCTAAGTTTGCCAGCTCAGGCTGGCCCAAACACCAGCATGAATTTCACTATGAAAACAAAAGAGTTTTGGTCCTACTGGTCCTTCCTTGTTCCTTTGGTCCTGCCATGCTCCCAGGGGAGAAAACTCCCCTGATGGCAGCTGTGGTTTGAGCATGCCTGTGTGGCTGTGAGGGTGTGTTCACAGCTGACACGTTGACATACTAGGGTTTTTTTTTTGGCACAGAGAGTTGGGTTCAGCACCTTCAGTGGCAGCTCGCTTATGTGAAGATGCTCTGATTGCTGCTGTGCTGTGGGAAATGGGTTGAGAAGGAGCACAGGCTGCAGATAGGGGGTGGTGGCACTCCCCTGTCCTCAGCTCCTGCTTGTCTCAGATCAGGCCTGGCTTCCTTCAAGTCGATCCCACTCCAGAGTGAGCAGGGTGGTCCCAGTGGTGTGAATCCGAAGTGGAACTGGCCCAACAGCTCCCGTTGCCCAAAAAATCCCCTGCCCTCTGTGCTGCTAGGCAGACAGAGCTCACTTGAACTTGATGGGGTGATGCGGCCAGCCAGGACCTGGCTATCATGGGTGGCCGTGCCTGGAGCTGGCCCTGGAGCAAGGCAGGAGCAGAGCAGGCAGTGGATGCAGCTGGTTTGGCACAGCATTCCAGGGCCACTCATGGCCTGAGCTCCACAGGGGGCTGCCGATGGATCCCTCTTGGCATCAGCAGCTGGGACCTGCTGTTTGTGCTGTGCTGGTCGGATGTGTCCCGGTGCTCCAGCAGCAAAAGGAAGCAGAAGGCCAACAGTGACGCTGTGAGAGCGGGGAGGAAGCTCTGTCTGCAGGAGGGGATTTCCAGAACATTGTGATCTGCTGCGTATGCAAATCAGAAACTCAAATTAACCTGGCAGGATGGGAGGGCTCTGGGATGGAGGGCAAGGGAGAGGCAGGGGAGGGAGTCTGGGATAGTTGGCTGCTGGGAGGGCAGAAGGGAGCGTGGAAGGGATCAAGACAGGAGAGAAGGGAGATATTGGGGAGCAATCCCACTCCACCAAGCCTCTGTAGTACTCTGCCTTCACAGGGGGTTGGATCACACCCTGGCTTTCCAGGGATCCTGGGCTGCGCTCACTTTGCTGGGTTGACCCTCTCGCTGAATGAGGGCTCCCTTCTTCCTCTGCCTCTGGTATGTGAGGCTGGCTGGACTCAGTGTCACCCACTTCACAGGAGATCACCACCTCCTGCCACCCTCTCCCTCCTCCAAAGTCAGCAGGGGATGGGTTGTGGTGGGACCTGGTGCAGTCCCATAGTGGATATGCCAAAGACTGTGGGAACCGGGTCTGGGATTGCTCAGAGGATTTCCTTGCATGCCTTAAGCTTTGAATCATTTGGAGTCTCAATGTACAAAACCAGCAATATGCACAGAGGGGATTTTCCCCTCTTCCTCTCTCCCCAGGCTGTGTCTCATCCAGTTGCAATGCCTGAGAAGAGGGCTTGGCAGCAGTCATCATGTCCTGTAGAGCTGCTCCAGAGATGTGGGAACAGTCCTGGAGAGCTCAGCTGTTTCCCCAGTCCCAGCTTCCTGTGGGGAACAGGCTGGGCAGTGAAGGCACATGGATATGAAGGGCAAGGCTCCTGCTTCCTCCTTTGGCTTGAGAAGAGGAAGAGCTGAAGAAGAAATCTCTGCCACCTCCCAAGACTGAAGGCTGGGTTTCTCCTCTCAGGGGAAGGGGAGGACAGCAGGTGGGATGGAAGTGGCTCATATTGTGTTAGGGATTAAGGCCAACATCCCATCTACCTGTGTGGCTCCTCCTCTCCAGGGGCTGGCAGCAAAGAGGATCTGCAGCGGCTGACTCAGAGCAGAGGTCCAGCCCTCTGCGCAGCAAACATGGGCTTGTGGGGTTTTCTGGATGTTGCAACCTGTGAAATCTGGCCTTGGCTTTGCCTGGAAGTGAGCCCTTGCCCCCAACATTGCTGGTCAATGTGTAAAGTGTAAATCCCAGACTCTTCCCTGCAGCAGCCCTGAAAGCTAAAGCGTGGATGGCCAGCATGGACCTGCCTCCAGCCCTTACCCTGCTCACAGCCTTGCTAATTCTTCCCGCTTCCTTTCCTAGCCTTCCTTGAAATGCTCACCTCCTTGTTGATCACAGAGGTTAGGTATGAGATTTGTCACCGACTGCTCTCGGACTGGGTGCGTTGGAGCCAGCGGATGGAGCAGAGGTGTGCCTGGACAGTGGTGCTATGAAGTGTATTTTCTCTGGAGACCAGGATGCTACAGGGATAGGGAAGAAGCTGCTTTTTGAGTGAGTCCCAGAGGCTACGCTAGTGCTTCCCAAGATCCCGTCACCCTCCTGGCATTGCTTTAGGATGGGTAGCTCTGCTGAGCTCAGGCCAGTTTGTGGTTCTTTGGAGGGCAGACCCAACCCCCTGTGCTCAGATAGGGTACTGACTGTGCTCGAGTGTTTGCAGCAATTAAAACACTGCTGGCAGTTTTCTGCTGTAGCAGCAGCTGCTGCAGGAGATGGATTACTATGGCACTGGGCAAGGCAGAGGCTTTTTGGCTGGAGGACTTTTCCAGGAGAGGGAGTTGCTCCAAGGAGGAAACCTCATTTCACTCTCCCTTCCTGTCCCCAGACATTGTGTGACTCTGCTATCTTGTCTGCATTGTAGGAGCAGCCTGCAGCAGGTGCCAGGGAAATTCCTGGCTTTGGGACCAGTGTGCTCTGGTCAGCCAGTCCTCCTGGTGGTGGCATCACCGTGAGCTGGGCTGGGGACTGGCCATGAAGGGCTGACTTTTGGTCCTGTGCCCCTCCAAGACATCCAGGCTGTGGGTGATGAAATCCTTGGCCATTGGCTTATAGCAATCGTGGTACAGCCAGAAAATTCACTGGAGTGTTTACACCTGTCCCCAGGGAACACCTCCCTGTACAAACCCCTCGAGCATCTGTTTTGGCAACAAGAAGGAAGCAGATGATGGCTCACGTGTTGTGGCCCTGTGCTAACGCCGAGCAGGGTTTCCCCCTGCTCTGGAGGAACAGGGCTCCACTGCCCCAAGTCTGGCTCTCCCAGGGGTGATGGGCTGCCACACAAGCGTCAAAACTTCCTTGGGCACTGCAGCCAGGTCCCTGAGCCCTGTTCCCAGCTGCAGGGAGGTGGCCAGCTCTGCTCCCCTCAGGCTCTGTGCCATCTCTCATCTCCAGAAGCCTCTGCTGCAGAGCTCGGAGCTGCAGTGTGGAGCCGCAGGAAGAGATTTGGGTTACATCCTCCCTTCAAAACAACTTCTGCAGCTGCTCAGAGTCTTTGCAGCAGGTTCCTGGCCAAGCAGGTGACCCGTAGGCTGCTGCAGGCCTGGGATATGTTCAGCCCTCCAGATGCTATTTGGCCGGGATGCCCAATCCTACTTACACAGAGGGGCAAGATAGAGGAACCCAAATCTCTATGGGGATTATGGGGAGGGTGAAAAAGCTTTAGCCAGACTGTTTTCCCCCAAGAAAGGTTATTTTGTTACAAGGGGATGTTTTACAGGAAGGCATCAAGGGAATTTTTAGTGGGATAACACCCAGCTGAGTTGTTTCAGCTTCCCTGGTTTGTCTCTACATGTTGCTGCTTCTTGACCTCAGCTGGTTTTGAAGTGTTGTAATAATATTGTGTTATTATTCCTAATGCTGCTTTGATATTTTGAAGGTGAAGCTTTCCTCACCCAGCTGTTCTGAGGAAGACTTGGGTATTCACCACTTTTTGTTCTGACTTGGAAACAATTGAAAGTGCTGGAATTTCCCGCTTTTGGAAATTCCAGTTCTTTTCTCCTGAGTGTTGGGGGAAGTGCAAACAGTTTGGGGGTGTAGCCTCTATGGCATGTGCCTCTCGACTGCTTCTTCAGCAGCTTGAAAGCACAGGAAACCGCGTGCGAGGACGGATGGATGCCATCAAGTCTGATTTGTATCTCTGGTTTATGAAAGCATCATCCACACACCGGCATGAGCCCTGCCGGGGATTTTTAGAGGCATGAAGTGAAGCTCTTGGTGAAGTCCCTGCACTGCTGCCAGCCCCACATGCATTTTCAGCCCCTTTCTCAGCAGAAGCATTGCTCAGAGAGGTTTTGTGGTGTCTTCAGGGCCCTCCCTGGAGCTGGGGCAGGGCTCTTGCCCGAGTTTGCCTACGGGAGCAAGGAGACACCAAGGCTCCTCCGTCCCACCCAAATCTGCCCCAATAAATCAACTGCTCTCGCCCCAGGGTCAGCAACAGTGAGGTTTTATTTATCAGATTTAAAATTGTCTTTTCCATCTGGGTAAATTCCTTTAGTGGCATGTTTGAGTATGAATTATTTTGCTTCAAGACAGACAATCTCCCTACCCAGACCCCTCTGCTCCCCTCCCCGAGACTCCCCTGCTTGCAATGTGGTGCTGCTTTCCAGCGCAAAGTGAGTTGTTCTCTGGAGGGGACCGAGCGTCCCCTGAAGCCCCCAAAGCTGCGGTGACATCAAGGCAGTGGCTGTGTGCTGGCTCAGACATGAAGGGCCCCAGCTGCCACCTAGTCCTCCCCGCCACACAGGGCCAGCAGAGCCTTGCGGTAGTCGCCAGAGGTGTCCTTCTGCAAGAGGGAGAGCCATGTTAGAGAACCAGCCTTGGGGAAGCCCAGTTCAAGGTGCTGGGCACAGGGAAAGCACAGCTCCATGTCCTGGACCCCCTGCAGGTATCCCTGCAGCAGTGGAAGATGCCAGCACATCCTCTCCACAGCCAGATCAGCCAGCACTGGGGCTGCTGGGGGCAGGTTCCCCCTCCCCAGGTGCTGCTCAGCCCTTGAGCTGCTCGTGGCTCAGGTCCCCTCAGGGCTCAGGGCCCAGACTCACAGACAAGGTGATGAGCCAGGAAGGGATGTCCTTGTCCCCTCACCTCAATCATGTGGTGCAGCGATTTGTCAAACAGGTCTATGAACTCGCCCCGGATGTTGAACAGGTCAATCTCGCTCCGAGAAATCATGATCCGGGTCAGGGTCCTCTCATCTGTGCCAGCACCCTGCAAGGGGGAGCTTGAACAAAAAGCCCTGCAGGGACTGGGGCTCAAAGATGTGCCTGGCATCTCCAGCACAGTTCATGCTGGGGACCAGGCCCACAGGAGGGCCACAAAAATGATCAGAGGGCTGGAACACCCCTCCTGTGAGGAAAGGCTGAGGGAACTGGGGTTGTTTAGCCTGAAGAAGAGAAGGCTCTGGAGAGATCTTTTTAATACTTAAAAGGGGCTTTAGAAAGATGGGAACAAACTTTTAGGCAGGGTCTCTAGTGATAGGACAAGGGGTGATGGTTTTAAATTAGAAGAGAGAAGATTCAGACTAGTCATAAGGAATAAAGTTTTTACAATGAGGGTGGTGAAACTGGCACAAGTTGCCCAGAAGGGTGGTGGATCCGCCCTCTCTGGAAACATTCATGGCCAGGTTGGATGGGGCCTTAAGCAGTCTCAAAGATGTCCCTCTCTGCTTATTGCAGGGAATTGGACTAGATGACCTTTAAAGATCCCTTCCAACCCAAAACGTTCTGTGATCTCTCCTTGGACATATATCGGATTTGCTGTCCAGCCGGACACATCTGCTAACCCTAGCTACTGGTTTGAGCTCAGCCCTCCCTACTCCCTCAGGGACAGCCAGAGGACAAACCCCATCCCTGTCAGGGGGTTAAAGCACAGAGTCCCAAAGAATCCCAGCACAGCCCTCTCCCATAGCCCAGCCCCAGGAGGGTCCGTCCGCACCTTCATGGACTTGTAGAGCTTGTCAGCGAAGAAAGCCGGCTTGTTCTTCACACTCCGGACTGCAACACAGAGAGGGGAGGGGAAGTGGGCTCATGGCACCCAGGGGACACATCACAGCGAGGAGCTGTGGCACCACTGCATCAGCCACAAGTCCTCCTTGGTACAAGGGTGCAGGCCTGGCCCTCTCTAGGGACTCTGTAAGTGCCCCAAACCCCATGCCCCATCTCCATGGCCCAATGGCAGCAGGGATCTGTGCCACACTGCCTCGGCAGTGACAGCTAAAGGGGCTGCCTGCCCTGCAGGGAGCACTGACCGATGGCCACGAAGGCGTCCCTCACATCTCCCGACATCCGCTTCTTGATGGCATGCTCCACGTCGTGGTTGGTCATTTTGATGAACTCCTGGAACACTGGGGATGGGCGAGAGGAAAGGGTCACTGCTGAGCTGTTCCATCCCAGCCCTGGGCACCCAGGAGACTCAAGCCTCAGCTGTGGAGGCTACTGGACCAGGTGGGACCAGAGCAAGCTTTGGTGACTTCAACAAGCCACCTCAAATGCCAGGCCATACCATCTCTTCCCACTGCCTCATGCCTACCACAGCTGGGGAGACAGGGCTCAACCTCAGCCTTGGGGGGGATCCCCATCTCCCATCCAGCCCAAATCCAAGCACTTGTGTTGTAGCTGATGGAGAAACGTGATCCTACCTCTGCGGAGGTGGGGGTAGCTGCGGGTGCAGAGGATGCTGAGGAATCGGGTCTCCAGGGAGTCGCTGGAGTCATTGCTGGAGACATCAGCAAGTTTCTGGGAGAGAACAAAGAGTGAAGAGGGAGGCAAAGATATGGACATAGCAGAAAGGGACACAGATGTCAAACAGCTCTTCCTGGGACAGCCAGTCTTGACTTAAAACCCTTTTGCAAAGAGGGTGGCCTTTTATCAGCAGGAAAATAGCTGGGGATTTTTTCCCCCTAAAAAAGGCACTTCCTCTGCACAGATATGAAGCTGCACACTCACACACTATCTCTAAGAAAAGATGTTTTTCAATTTTTATGGAAAAAGCTCTGCAATGCTCATGGTTAAGACTTTTTTTGTCCTGTGTGGAGGATGTTTCAGGGGTGAGCAACACCACCTGAAGAGGAAATTCAGAGCTGCCAAACACAGAAGCCACCCTGGGCCACAGCAGTGCTGCCCGTGGGTGAAACGGCTGCCATTCCTCTGTGGGGGTCAGTGGGAGGCTGTGCTCTTCTCACCCATTAGGCTATTGCAGGAGAAAGTCACTCCTTCCCCAATTCCCACTTATGGGGAGCCAGGAAAACCAGCCCCAAGTCCCACACTGCCTGGAACACGGGTCCCGTATGCAGGCCGTGGGCAGGCTTGCTCCCCATGGGCAGGGCAGGTGGCTTTTTCCCTCTCCTGCCCCACACTTCAGGGAAGTGCCCTCACTACAGGTCCCATCTGTCCCCTTGTCCCCCATCCTGAAGCAAGGACACCAGAGTCCCAAGCAAGTGAGCACAGCCCATGTGGTCAGAAGAGCCTGGCTTGTGGGGCTGCAATTCCCAGCACCAGCCCTGCACCCCAGCACCTCAGCATCCCCTCAAACATGCAGAAGGGCGAGGAGTGAAAGGGCAGGCACTCACCAGGGTCTCAGCAACAACCTGGTGGAGAGAGAGAGAGACAGGAAGACAACAGGGTCAGAAGGTGCTGCCCAACCTTTATCCTTCCCTGACAAAGCAAGGGAAGTCTAGCAAAATCCCTTAAAATTCCCTGTCCCCAGGTCCCCTGCTTCCCCATGAGCAGGACCTGTGTCCTCCTGCAGTTTGGCCCCTACACCAGTGCCTTGAGAGTGTGGTCTTTGGCCAAACAAAGTGAGTTCCCCCAGCCCTGGAGCTTGGGTGACAGCCTCTTGCTCCTCAGGGAGCATCCTTGCTTGGCTCTGGGCTGGCTCCCACCAGCCCGCCCACCTCTGCCAGGCGCAGTGGGACGAGGGGAAGGGCAGCTTTGCTGACAAAACACAGCATGGTGCCAGGTCAGGTGCCACCTGACTGGGTGGCTTGTCCCTGTGCTTGTCATCCCTGGCTCTCTCTGTGCAGCAGGGCAAGGTGAGCAGCAGCACATGCAGCAAGGGTGCAGGCAGGGCATGGGCAGAGGCACGGGCAGAGAGTGTCGCAGGGAGCAGGCAGTGCACGGACAGGGACACAGGCAGCGCAGCATCCACTCCCTCTGCTGGCGGCAGCCCTGCTGAGAATGCTGTGGTGGTCTCCCTTGCGTTGGAACATCCAGTGCTGGCACACGACAGGAAGCGAGGGCTCGGGTTTGACCCTGCACAGATCTTCCCAGCCCCTTACAGAAAAGACGTGGCCTGGAGGAGCAGGAGGTCAGGGAACACAGCCCGTGGGTCACAGGTCTCCTGGGACCAGGAGCTGAGCCAGGGAATGGGCCCCCACACCCCCTGCACTGCTTCTGGCTGCTCAACCATCTCCCTCCAGTTGTGTCTTGCCACAGGTTTAGAGCACCCCAGTGTGCCAGGGCTACCCCATGCACAACACACAGAGGTGGGTAGCTCCTGCAAACCAGCCCAAAGCTGAAACTCAAGAGTCAAATTTCAGCATCAGTGTGTGTTACTGAACCCCAGAATGGCAGCTCTGCACAAGAAAAGCTGCAGCCTACTGGTTGGGAACTCCCTGGGACTGCTGTCCCCATGCACAGAGCAGCAGAGCCAAGGGCATCAGGAATCAGGCACAGGAGCTTTATCTTCAAGGGTATCATTTCACCTGGCATCTCCCCCTGCAGTTTATCTGACCCAGCAGCATTTGCTTCCCTGAGAATGTCAATTCCAGACCAGGGCATGCAACATCCTCTTTTATTTTTTTTTTTAATGCAAAGCCCATAAGAGCACTGCCAATATGGGTCTTACCTTGGCGTCTTCCTGTGCCTGTGTGAGGTTCTCTGGTCCTTCGTCACGGTTGCCCTGTGGTTGGAAACAAAAATCATGGAGCTGGAGAGGGGACATCTCCTGGGAAAGCCCCAAGTGAGGCGGTGGCAGAGTCCAGCAGCACTGCCCAACCAGGCAGTGATGCTCTGTCTTCTCCAGCCACTGTCCTTCTAGACCCCCAGCACTGCCTGTGGCAGGGAGAGGACAATCCCCAGTGAGAGCTGCCCTTACCAGAGCCAGGGAGACGAGAATCCTCTTGAAATGCCCTGATGTGTCAGAGCTCAGGTCATCCTCCAGGCTCTTGTGGTAGGCTGTGGAGAAGAGATGGCTGAGCCCTGCAGCTCAGCTTCCCACCTAGCAGTGCCTGTTGTGCCCCGATCCCCATGGGAAGCGTGGCTGAGGCAGATGCCTCCATCTGCTGTGTTCAGGCCAAGGGAAGAGGGGATCAGCCCAGCAGCTCTAATGCCCTGAGCACGAGCACAGCCTCTTGCTCCAGGTACTCAGGAGGAAATAGGATCATTGTGAAAGAGCTCTCAGGGAAGGAGACATTGAGGGCAGAGCTGGGGCATGTCACTGTAAGATGGAGAGAGGCCAGGACCAGCGCTCTGCTGGAGGGACTAATAGACCTTCACAGCCCCAAGCCACGGACCCAACCCAGAGACAAAACTTTGCCTGGGCTCTGGAAGGGCCTTGTGCAGTGTGATCTGTGCCCAGAACCTGGGTGCTCCTCCCCTCCCTCCTGTGCCATACCTTCCTGATAAGCCTCGTTGATAGCCCTGATCTCCTGGTTGTTGCGCGTGGCCATGATTTCGATGAGGACGCTCTCATCTGTGCCGGCCCCCTGGAACAGAGTGGCATGGTGGGTGCTGCAGGTGCCAACACCAGATGGGGACATGGTGGCACTGCCCGGCAGTGCCAGGCAAGGAGGAGTCCAGGTCAACCATGTGGCAAAAGTCTACGTCCAGCAAACAGCCCCAAGGGCTGGTAGGAACCAACATCAAAGTGTCCAAGTACGCTGCTAGTGGGGTCCCAACTGGTGTGACTGGTGGATAGCAGTGCCTGTCACTGGTTTGCCCCTACCCTGGCTCTCCTGTGGCTACCAGCTGGCTGAGCATGCTGGGCTGAAAAGAGGCCAAATAGGGCTCCCAGCAAGTCTTGAGTGCAAACCAGGTCTTTGTCCTGGTGCTTTCTGATCTCTCCTTCTCTGTAGAAGACGAGACCCTGGGGCATGTGAAGCTGGGGGTGCTCACAGCCCTGGGCCACCAGCAGTGTGGGTACAGCCACAGCAAAAACCACCTTGTCCTCCCATACTGGCACTGATACCAGCAGTGTGGAAATTACCTCCACGGCCTTCCTCAGCTGCTTGGCATCGTACTGTGCCGGCGTCAGCATCAGCCCGAGGATCAGCTTGGCCAAGCTGCCCGACAGCTCAGATTTCAGGTCTGCCATCAGGTCCTGCAAAAGCATTTGAGGGTTCACTCCCCATCTGCTTCTGCAGTGGAGGCAACATGAGAGAGAAAAGAGGGGAATTTATGGGGATTGGAGACATCTGCGAAAACCCTTGGGGCAGTTTAAAGTCACATATTTGAGTGGCTTTGGGGAGATCCTGGCTCTGGAGTCCTCTGTGCAGAACTGAGGATGGGACCCTCACTCAGGCTGGTGGGACACCCAGAGTGGGAGGCCCCTGTGACAACTCTTGTTTCTCTTGGGGGAGTGCCAGGACATGTGGGTGTGCCCCAGCTGCCCACTGCTCCCTGGGCAGGATTCCTTTCAGTGAGGGGCTGATCTCTATGTGGGAGGGGGCAGGATGTGGGCAGAAGGAGGAAGCAGGATGGGATGAAGGCTGCAGTACCCTGCCATAATGAGCCTTGTAAGCCTTCAGGATCTGTTGCCTCTGGGCGTTGCTCCTCTTGGTCACCACCTCAATGATGGCCCCCTCGTCCGTGCCTGCAATGACAGCAGAGCCACACTGTGTCACCGTGTCACCCCTGATCATGGGCACATCAACACCCCCACAAACTGGTGGGGAAGGGAGAGCTCCCACAGCTCCATCTCTTTATTCCCCCTGGAGTTTCCATGAAGCCCTGTGGGGGCCAGGGTGCGTTTTCTGCCCTAGGAGCTCTTGAGGAGAAGCAGGAAGGGCCTAAACTCATGGTCCCCACTTACCCAGGCCCTTCATCGCCTTCCTCAGCACCTGCGCGTCCCCATCATCGTTGAAGTCTCCTGCAGGCTGCACCGTTCCTCGCAGCTGTGGATGCAGAAGGTTCAGGTTCATCCCCGAGATGGGAGGAAGGGATGAAGGGATGAAGGGATGGAGGGAGGGAAGGAGAAATGGAGAGAAGGAGGGATGGAGAGAAGGAAGGAAGGTGCCACCCAGCAAGCTGAGGCCAAAGCAGGTTCCGTGTTAGTGCAAGCACCTGGGGATCAGTGAGGATCTCCCCGCCACTGTCACCCCTTCTTGTAAGGGGCAAACCATAGCCAGACCAGCAGAGAGCAGGAAGAAGACAGCAACGGACAGTCCCTGGAGTCTTGGTGTCCTGGCCAGTGTTACACCTGCCTGCCCTAGCACTGGGACATCTCAGCCTGAGCTGGCCACGTCACCGAGAGACAGAAGAGGAGTCGCTGAAAGGGTGCCCACTCCTGCCCTGCAGTTCTACCCTCCTGTATCCTTACAGCTCCAAACACATCTCCATCCTCACAGTGTTCATGTAGGGCTCAGGGTATCTTTTCTGCACATCCCAAAGCACCCTTTTGTGGGAGCTCCAGCTGCATGCAGGGTGCCGCTCTCCATAGTGCAGCCATGCCCCGGCCAGCTCTGGGCTACCCCGGGGAGCAGGAATTCTTTGGTGGGCACTGGAGCCAGGGCTGCACGTGATGCATTGCACAGACATGCAGGACCCACTGCCCCAAGGGAGGAGGGTCTCAGAGAGAGGAGGGGGTTAGTGGAGCCCACAGGGGGCGGCCAGCCCCACCAGCGTTTCATCCTGCCAACCTCGTACCCCAAAACCAGAGAATGGCATCGAGAGAAGCCAGGAAGTGAGAGGCAGAGCAGAGGCGTGGGGCTGGCCATGCCCCATGGCACAGAGGAGCAGCCAGGGGTCCCAAGCTGGCAGGCAGCACAGAGAGGGTATGGGGGGCTGGGGGTGCTGACCTCTACTTTGACCGCACTAAGCTCCCACATCCGATAGGCCACCTGCGCCGCCTCGGGGAAGAACTCACCTGCAGCACTGCAACAGGAGGGCAAGGACAGGGGACAGTGAGCCATGGGGGCCCTGCACCTGCCAACAGCCCCCCTCACCCCGTTCTGCCCCTCCATGAGGGGTGTTTTGTATCCACTGGGCACAGGGGCAGGAGCCAGGTGCTTGCTGTGGGGCTGGATGGGTGGGAATGGGAGGAAATGTGTGGTGAATCCCAACCTCCCCCACCGGAGCATCCTCCCTCCAGGGGTTTGGCCCTGCCCTGCAGGGCTCCCATGTGCCAAGAAGGGACCATGACATCGTGGCTGGCCATGCAGAGGGGCTCCAGGGCCCCCCGTACCAAACCACTGTCACTGTGGGTGCTGCTGGTCCAGGTGCTCCTCTGGGCTCTGCCCCAGAGGTTGTACCCAGCACCAAGGGGATGAAGAGGGACACAGGGGGGTGGCAGGTGATCTTACTCATCATCCCCTCCACACAGCTTCAGCAGAGCCTTCTTGTACTCCCCAGAGGTGTCCTCCTGGAAAGGCAGATGGAGATAGAGAACCATGCAGCAGGTACAGGCAAGGTAGTGCCATGGGATGGGCTCATGGAGAGGGTTCTCCCTGAACCTTGTCCTCAGAGATGGACACCCAGCACAGCCCTCCCAGGGGCGCTGGCATCATGAGGGAGGTGGCACCAGCAGCTCTTGGAGGGTGAATGGGGACCCACAGCACTTACCTTTATCATGTTGTAGAGAGATTTCTCATACTTGGTCCTGAACACCTCCCGGATGTCCAGCATGTCGATCTCGCTGCGGGACACCATGATGCGGATCAGCGTGTTGTCTCTCGTGCCCAGACCCTGCAATGGAGCAACCCCCACATCAAGCCTGGGATGGCCAAGCAACCCTGCTCAGCCCACCACATGTGGGACCCTCTGATTTCTACCCAGCCCTGGGTCTGAAGGAATAACTCCTTTGGAGGGAAGGGCAGAGACCCCAGGTCATGGAAGTCCTGCCTTCATGGACCTGTGTCACCCTGCTCTCCAGCAGCACCCTGTGGCAAGGGGACCCCTCCTCTGGCCAGCTCCCTGCAGTGCTGGGGGGGCCCTGTGGAGAAGGGGAAATTCACTCACCTTCATGGCCTTGTAGAGCCTTTCAGCAAAGTACTCTGCTGTGCTTCTGATGCATTTCACTGCAGGGAAATTGAGGTGTGAGGGATGCCAGCACCCAGCTTCACCAGTGCCCCCAGTGCCCCCAACCTCTGAGCACCCACATCCCATGGGAACCACACCCAGCATCCCCACCAGCCCTGAAGGAGTCTCCCCGAGCTCCCTGATACTGGGTACAGCCACAGCCCTGACCCTGCTGGCCCTGGTGCTGAGCCCTTGCACCCCAGGAAGGCCAGTGGTGTGTTTTTGCAGGATCCCCGTGTGGGGCTGGCTTACCCACGGCCAACATCAGCTTCTCGAAGTCACCAGAGAGCTCCCCCCGGATGCTCCTCTCAATTGGCTTCCCAGCAATCTTCAGATATTCATCAAAGACTGTGGGATGAGAGCAAGGAGATGCCTGGAGAAGCTGCCAAGGTACCTTCAAGCCCACCCTGAGCTCACAGGTGATGCTCACCCAGGCGGAGATGCTGCCTGCTCCTCCGGCCAAGGATGTAGATGAACTGGGCCTCGTCTGTGCCCCATTTCAGCTCGCCAGCTTCCAGCAGGTCCTTGTGGGATGGGGAAGGTGGCACAGCCTGACTCAGGGTGCTGCCCTTGGCACCCACCCACCTTTTGCAGGCCTAAATCCAGATTGTCCCAGTGCCACCAGCCCCGTCCCTGCCCAGATACCACCTGTCACAGTGACCCGCCAAGCCTCACCTTGGCATCCTGCTCCACCAGGTCCTCGCTCACCACATTGTCCTCTTCCCTGGCACCCTGTGGGAGAGAGACAGGCTCAGCCCTGCAGGGCACAGGCACCCATCACCTACAGATTCTGGACAGATGGACATACCTGAAGCAGAACAACGAGCATCTTCTTGAAGTGGCCTGACGTGTCTCCAACAATGTCAGCTTCCAGGTCTCTCTCATAGGCTGGTGGAAAAGGAATGGAAGAGGTCAGGCCTGGAGAGCTGGATCCCTTCACCTCTGCCCTTCTCATGGCTCAAGAGGGCACAGGGCAGCCCCTGCCCTTCCCCAGCCCTCACCATCTTTGTAGGCAGCCACCAGGTCATGGATCTCCTGGTTGGTGCGGGAGGCGAGGATCTCAATGAGGCACTTCTCATCCGTGCCGACACCCTGCGGGCAGAGACACAGCCCCATGAGCAGTGGGGCTGGCTTGGGTGTCCTCGGAGGGGCCCTGGGGGGTGCCCACCCCTTACCGAGATGGCATCTTTGATCTCTTTGGCATCACTATAAGCTGGGGGCCGCATCAGGCTCACGATCAGCCTCTCAAACTTCCCCGTCAGCTCGTACTTGAGGTCTGCAATGAGGTCCTGGTGGAGGGGGAGAAAGGGGCTGGGGGACCCTTTGCTCCACAGCATCTCCGAGTGGGTCCTGGGAGCGGTGGGTCCCTGCTGGGTGGTGGCAGCTACGGCCACTTGTGTCTGCAGTGGGGGCACGGACCAGGGAGTGTTCCTGGCTTTACCTTCCCATAGAGGGACTTGTAGGCTTGGCAGATCTCCACCCGCTGCTTGTTGCTTCTGGATGTGATGAGGTCGAGGATGGCCTCCTTGTCACTGCCTGTGGGGACAGCCAGGAGTCATGGATAGCCCATGGCTGGGCTCACCACAGCCACCCTGCTGTGCCCGAAGCTGCTTTGGAGTTGGGGCTGGGAGGACACGCAGAGCCAAGCTGGCTCCAGGGAGGAAAGCAAACCAGGAGAGCTTTAGCACACTGCTAAAGCAGTCAGTCAGCTGAGAGGGGAAGGGATGCAGGACACCCAGCCATGCAAGGGTCAACTGAAGGAACAGGGGACATCAAGGGTCAGTCTGGAGGAGCATCCATACCAAATCCCTTCATGGCATTGTACAAGGCTTCTGCATCCTGGTTGGCGTCAAAGCCCTGGAAATCCTTCACCGAGCCCCTGTAGACCTATGGGAAAGGAGGGGAGAAGGTACAAGGGGAAGGAGCAGCCCCACTGGCATGGGGGAAGGAGAAGTTGAAGCTGAGCAGGACTGAGGTGAGATCCATTTTGGATCAGGATCTGGCTGATCAAGTCAGGATCTCAGGCTGCCCAAGGCAAAGCTCAGCCTCAAACATAAACAGTTGTTCTCCTCTGCAGTTGTTTCCTTTCCTGTTTGCTCTCCCTTTCTACAGAGGGAATTAATTTTCCAGTGCCTGTTGCAATCAAGGAACCGCTCCGGATGCTGAGGTTGCCCAGGCTCAGCATGGCCTCCAAGCAAGGAGACAAATTTACAGGCACAAAGGCATCATGGGCTGCTAAGTGGAAAACACTGAGAAGCACCAGCGCTTCCAACAGTTTGTCCTGCCCCAGCATGCACTCCCATGGGGCCCAGGCTGATCCAAGGGGTTGGAACAGAGACCCTGGATATTGGGAAGGACTTTCCTGAGAGCCTGAGAAATCCTGGCGGTTGGCATGATCCACTTCTACCTGCTCTTCTGCCACTTCCAGGCTGCACAACAGGGAGCCAGGAATGACACCTCCAGAGACCTCAGGAAAAAGGAGGGACCAAGATCCCCCTCCCCAGGTCAGTTTTGCCCAGGGGAATTCACGCCAGGGGAGCCTGGAGCCGGACTCTGAATGAGATCAGCACCAGCCTGGGAGGAAGCAGATGTGAAACCATCCTGGTCCCACATAAGGAACTGGGATACATCCCCACCAGAGACACAGAGTGGGAAGAACTGAGCAGCAGCATTTCCTTAGTGGTCTTGCTGGGAAACAGGAGGGCTGGGAGCTGAGCTGGGGCTGTCAGCTGTGTCAGCACCCTGGGAAACTGAGCATCCTCCCTTGGCTCTGCTTGTACCACGTGCCAGCCAGGTGTGTGCACCTCCCTGGGATCATCTGCTCAGGATCTGCTGCACGGCTTCTTTAAGATCCTCAGGAGCTGTGCAGAGGCCCAGGCCTGCTGCCAGCATGGACATCTAAAGCCAGCATATCCTCGGAGAAGATGGGCATCAATGTCCCCGACCTGGGAAGTGCCTCCAGGAACGAGCCCAAGGAGATGGACTCAGGGCAGCTCCACACCCACTGCTCCCCTGGGTCCCATCCCAATGCCTTGGCACAACAGCTCTGCTGCACATCCCACCCAGCACCTTCAGAAACAAACTAGCCTCTGTCCTCCTATTTGCAGAGAGAAACTGGGCACATCCCACAATCCCTCTTGGGAGGAGCTGCTGCCATTGGTGTCCCATGTGGCAGGGACCAGGAGGAGATGCTGCCCTTCCAGGGAACCAGGCGGGCACAGGACAGATCGTATTGCAGGTGATTCATCGGAAGAGCTGGATTTAGCCCCGCTTCCCGGCAGCTCCCAGACCCTCCTGGCCTGGCACAAGCTGCTGCCACACACATGCCTTGCAGAGACGGAAATAAATTGCAAGGCAAAGGAGGTGCCTGGAGGCAGCAGGAGTGAAAAAGGGTGGCTGGAGGGTATTGGGGAGTCAAGATGTTGGCCGTGGTTAAATGGAGAGGCTGTGTTTCTGCCTGCTGGGCCACTGAAGCATGAGATGCCTGCCTTGCTGGGGCAAGGGAAACTGAGGCAGGAGCTCAGTGCTGTGCATCACCCCACACTCCCTGCATTCTCTGTGGGAATGAGCCCCAGGGAAGTGCGGGAACATCAGTTAGGATGGAAACAGCATCCAGCCCACTGCATACTCCTCATACCCCTATCCCGCTCTCCATCCTGTTTCAGCTGCCAGGGGCCTCCTGCCGCCCCTCCTCCAGCCTCTGAGTCATCCCGGCCTGTCTGGGACCTCCCAGCTAAAAATAAGCCACACTGGGGCCAGGAGGGTGGAAGCAAACTTCCCAGCGTGGCTTCACTCTCTCCCACTCTGTGGCTGCTTGGGGTCCGGGACCACCACAGGCAAATGTTCACCTGCACTGTGCCTCAGTTTCCCCACCTGGAGCAACCACTGCCTCAGCTGGGCAGGAAGCTTTGAGTGAAAAGGCTGGAGGAAATAATTGCTTGATTTCTCCAGGGAATGGAAAGCAGCGCCCGGCCTCAGCGGTGGAGAAGGGAGGCTCTGGGCTGGGACTCCGCCCCTGCCAGCAGGCAGGCTGCGCTGAGCCAGCCGCAGCTGCCCACCGACGCTGGGTTTTCCACCCACACTGAGATGTTTTCCTGGCTGCAGGGGAGCACCTGCTCACCCAGCTGCCACATTGCACCAGCCCCAGTTTGTAGTGGGAAGGAATCCAGGCTGGGGAGAGGGGAGAGGCCCGAACAGGGCTGCATGCCTTGCAGCATGCTCAGGCGGGATTTTTCTCCATCAAAAGCCCAAATCCCCAGTGCAGCATCTCTTCTTCTCCCCTTCCTACGGCCCTGCTTCTCTTCCCCATCCCACCGTGGTCCCAAAAGGATTTTTGCTCCTTGCTGTCCCTGCTCCCTAGCCCAGCACTTTTCCCATCTGCATCACATCCAGACAGCACTGGCTGGAGAGGCAGGAATGTAAACAGGCTCTGGGCAGCATGGTGTCCATGCACGTCACCACCATCCTTGCTGCTGCTGGAGATACTGCCCCAGCTCTGGCAGTGGTATCTGTGGCACCCCAGGACCCATCCCTGCCGTGTGGAGGTCACCCTTACCTTTCCTTTGGGTGCCATGGCTTCCCAAGCTGGAAATCACTGGAGCGAGGGCAAGGAGGAGCTGTGGAAGGGAGCACAGAGGTCAACATGAGCCAAAGCCCCTCTCTGCAGGTTGTGTTAGTTAAGGGAAGGTTTGCTCCCTCCTGGGGTGTGGGTGTGGTGCCCACGGGAGGGAAATCCAGGTGCTACAGGAAGGACTGGGGAGAGGGGCTTTGCTGGCCACCCTGTAGTCACCGAGCCTTTGTTATCTGCCACTGAGGGGACCCCACAGGCCAGGGGCAGTGCAGATGGGCCCTGAACAGCTTCCTGCCGGTACCAAGAGAAACCACAGGGGAGAAACGTGCTGAATATGTGGAAATGGGCCGAGCATTCTCCGCAGGGCTGGGCCTTCTCGCTGCAACCTGCAATGTCCCTTCTGCTCCCCTGCAGCCCCCAAGCCCTGGGGCCATCCCAGCTCTAGCAGCTGCTGGGGGCATTCCCTTATCACACGGTGCTGGGCAGCCCCCACAGGTTCCCAGCAGCTTTTATCTGAGTTTCTGTGCAGTGATCAAGGCCACCATCAGTCCCACACATCCTTGGAGACCAGCAAACACAGCTGGGTTTCCAGGGTAACTCGCAGGTTGTTTTCTAACACCAGCACCATTTATAACTGCAACCCACTGCGGTGTGGGCTCTCCCCACCCTCCCAGAGGAAGTCCCCCAACAGCGCCATTTGCTCCGAGGAAGCTGGTAGAGGGAGAAAAACAGCTGGAAAATGGAGCCCAGCCATGAATGAACCGCTGAGCGTCAGCTGAGGCCAGCCATGAGGCCTGGCCCCGCCTGGCTTGTTCACCCTCCCTCTGAGACACGTTGCAGAAAAATTCAAAGCAGAGCAGGGCCACCCTGGGGGATTTCTGACCCCAGAGGAGTTTGGTTTCATGCCATGGAGCGAGCAGGAGAAATCACATGAACTTTCCTGGCTTGGCTGCACATCCCTGCAGGAGCACCCATGGAAGGGGAGACCCAGCCCTGCAGCCATCAGCGCAGCTGGGTCCCCCTGCTTGGGTACAGGAAGCTTTTAGCACGTTGAGGGGAGAAAGTTTTGCAGAAAACCAGAGCTGCTTTCACCTCCCTTTTCCTCTTCAGCTGGGGAGGCTGTGAGCCTCAGCCCCCTCACATGGCTCCTGGCTGGGGGACAGCCCCCACACGCCCCACACGCAGTGGGGCCGCACTGCGGCTGGGCGCTGGGTGGGTGCCAAGGGATCCCACCCCCGGCACATGCAGCCTGTTAATGCCACTTAGGAGCCTGTACCCAGAGCTGTGCACCCTCCTGGGAGTGGGGAAATCCGAGCGTGGCACAGCCCTTCTCCCTCACTCCATGCATGTGGCCGCAGGGCTGAGACAACCCAACTCGTCTCGGCAGCGGTGGAGAATCGCCGACCACACCCAGTCCCCGACCTGTCCTTGTAGTGCCCCGTCCCTGTCCTCCCCCTGCTGCTGACACCTCCGCAGAGGCTGGGGGAGCAGCCCGGGGAAAATTCCCGGACAAACACACCACATCCATGGGCAGCAGTGCCCCAGCATGGGGGTACCCCTGCCCCCCACCCAACACTGGAGAAATGCGGGTTATGGGGGTCCCACGAGAAATCCTAAATGATGTGCACAGCCTTTGTGGAAGCCTCTATTTCAGCAGCAATGCATCCTCCAGCCTCTCCAAAGCCCCCCCACAGGTTTGAGCTCAGGGGCTGCACCCCAGGAGCCCCACTGCCTTGCGGGGCTCCCCCAGCACGGAGGCCGCAGCACCCAGTGCCCCGCCACCTGTTGTCCTGAAGCAAAGGGAGCTTCCCCGGGTTAAAAAAATAGCGGCATCCATCCTCCTGGTGGGGCTAGGGACGTCCCCAAAGTGCCCTGCCCCACCCCACTGCCAAAAAGTCTCCCGGGCCTTCAAGAGCTCCGAGCCTCCGGGCTGTTGTGGGGTGCATTTACCTGTGCAAACCTGGCGGGGACCAAACCAGGGGGGATCCTCAGCTCGGATCCCAGCTGGAAGGAGGGATGGGTGTTTCCGCAGCCGCCGCAGCACCAAAGCACGGACTAAGGCGCATCCCGGCCGGGACACACCCAGCGGGGCCCGCAGCCCCGCCAGCGCCCACCTCAGAGAGCACCCACCGGGGGCTTGTCAAAAGGGAAAGATTTTTCATAAAAAGAAAAAACCCCCAGGGATTCCCCCTGCAGCCACCCCTTGGAGGGACCCTCCGCGGCACAGCTCACCGCCCAGCAAGGGCTTTCCACGACTTTCCTCCCCCCAGGCCACTGCGGAAAGAAGCGCCCGGCGCCGCCCGGCCCCCGGCCCGCCGCCCCCTTCCCGCAGCCCCGCGGTGCCCCCGGCCCGCGGCGGGCACTGACCGGCAGCGCGGAGCCTCTGGGTGCGCTCGCAGGAGCCGCCGCCGCCGCGCTCGGGGTGTTCTTGTGGCCGAGCGCTCGTCCTTGGCGTGCAGCTGTTTCCTCACGGCGAAACGTCACCGCCCCCGAGTCCCCGCCTGCCACGGCCAGGGCCACATCCCACCCCCGGTGCCGTGCCAGACCTCCGCCGGCTGCCACGCCAGACCTCCGCCGGGCGCCCGCGGAGCGGCGGCACCCGGTGTCACCCGCAGAATCAGCCTGCCCCTGCCCGGCTGTGGAGAAGGGGGTCGCCTGGCACAACAGCCCCACTGGTGTGTGCAGGGGCACTGTGCCAGCGGCGGTGACACGCACTCTGCCAGGCAATACCGGTGATTGCATTTCAGCTACGGAAATGTCACTCACCCCTTCTGACCCCCAGCTGTGGTTTCCTGGTGAACGCCAGGCTCAGGGTGCCCCACGGCCTCCCGCTCCTGCCGCCAGCCACCTCCTCCTGCACCGGATCACCCCTTCCCTGCTCGTGGCTGGGAAATGTCCGTCCCTGACCCTCTGCAGGAGTCGGAGGAGGGAAGAATGGCCGGACATTGGCACCCAGGACCTGCTTAAGGAGGGAGGTGCTGACCAAGGCTCTGCAATGAGCACCCATGCAGCAGGACCCGAGCTGGCACAATGAGCTGGTTTTCCCCCCAACCTTCTCTTCCCATGCTGCAGACACAGGGATGAGGTGCAGGCTGTCTCTCCAGGATGCTCCTGGCGGGCTGTGCCGTTGCCTGCAGTGCCCCGAGGGCGTTTCCTTCCCTGCCTCACCCACGTTAACCCGGCTCCTTCTTTGCCACCACCCTTTGCCCAGCCAGCATAGAAGTCGGAACAGGGCTGGAGGCCCAGTCTGACAGCAGCAAGAGCAGATAAACTCAAGGGACCCCTGGAAATGCTGAAGGCTGCTGGTGTGTAACCTTTCAGGCATCTCAGCCCTGGTGGTACCCACTGGCTTGAGCATCTCTCTGGGGCTGCAAGGCAGCTGAGCTGCTCAACCCTGCCTGTCCTGGGCAGCACGGACCCCAGGCTGGGTGTGACATACCCGATGGCTGGCATGCGGCCATAGGGCTGTGCTCCCCTGGAGGCAGCCTGGGAGGGTGAGACCCTCACGGCCAGCTAGCGCTGGCTGCTCCTTCCTGCCCTGTTTTCCCCTCAGGGCAATGTTCCCTTGGGCTGGCGTTGGTATCTGGAGACCTCGCTCATGTGAGATGGCGTGGGTGACAAGCAGGGCTTTGTTCACCCTGTGCTGCAGTGTGGGACAACAGCCCTGCTCTCCTCCTGGTGCCCCTGGCTGTGCCATGGTGTGCTGAGCCCCCCTGCCCCAGAGGTGCTCACAGTGCCCAGCAGCTCACAGGGTGCTCTAGATATGGGGCTGCCCCATAGAGCCAGGACAAGGCAGCCCTGTGGTTAGAGTGTACATCTATGATGCTCTGGATCCTTCCTTGCTTTGCTCCTGCATGGCTCCTGCTCCCTTCCTCTGCTCCTTGCAAGCTGAAAGCCAGAGGATGAGCTGAGCCCCAGCCTGAGAGGTTTTTGTCATCAAGTACTGTAAGCAGACTCAGACTGAGCGCTATCTACAATAAAATCAAAGTTAAGTCTTCACCCCGAAACCCCATCTTCCAGCCTCTCCTCAGAGCCCAGACTTGGTCCTCTTCTCCCAGGATGCTGATGACCAACCAGGTCACCCCATCACTTCCTCCATGGCCTCTCCTTGCCAGGAGCAGCCCTGCAGAACAGCCATGCTGGTGCCCAAGGACATTCATGTGCCTTAGTGGCCCCAAGCAGCCTCACCTGGGACCCCCATCCACACAGCCCTGTGCCCTCATTTAAGCCCAGCCCCTGCTTGCACTCTGCTGCTCAGCCCTGGGAGCTGCACCCCAGGAATGCCCAAATACCAGGGAAGTGCAGGCAGCCTCAGGACTTCGCTTCAGGGAGTTACAGCTGGACATGCTGCTGCAAACATCCCTCTGTGCTCCTTTGCCTTGCTGCTGCAGTCCATTTCGGGACCTGTTCACCTCTTGCTGTGTTCCCCAGGGGCAGCTGGGGTCGGTCACAGCTGTAGGTGCACACACCCCTAAACCCCAACCCAGCCTTGTTACTGCTCCTCTTTGCCTGCATTTCCTCCAAAACCAGCTCCACTGATGGAGATGTGGGTCCTGGTGCGAGGGAGCAGGTACAGAGGAAAGGGGTTCTCCCTTCCACCTGCCCAGGCAGCTTGGAAAACTGAATTAAACTCCCTCAATAATGCCTCTGAGCCTATTAGCATTGCAGGCTGTGTGTATGATTTGGAAGGCGTTGTGGGAAAAATATTTCTGCATAGATTTCCCATTGTGCAGCCTGGAGCGGTGGTCAGCGGGGGGAGTGCCAGGGCGCTCCCAAAAGGGATTTAAGGGCAGAGTGTAAGGGGGGCTTGCCTGGTGCTCGTCGTCCCCACCAGCTCGCCGCTGGAGCAGTTTGCCCCAAGGATGGCCGGGGTGAGTAGTTCGTTTGCAGGAGAAGGGAAAATCACCGGGGCGAGGTGCCCTGGGCGGGACTGGGGTTGTGCGGCGGGTGGGTGCTGCTGGGGGGGCGGGAGGGCGACGGCTCCTCACTCCCAGGGGACAGCATTTGTCCTGGAGATCGGAGCTCCCTGTGCCACAAGGAGCACCTCATCCTGCGGGTCTGGGTGCCGGGCGGGGTTGTCCCTGTCGCCCCCAGTTCCATGCCACAGCAGGGATCACATGTCCCCTGTGCCACGGGGATGTGCCACTGGACAGGGTTTCCAGCCAGCTCCTGGCCGTGTAAGTAGCAGGTTATGGGATTTGGAGTGTGTGGCACGGATTTTGCTTTGCTGTGGGGTAACCTGGAGGTCCTGGCAGCACCATGGGATGTGAAGGCAGGTTCTCCAGTCCTGGAGCTCCTGGGAAAGGGTGTGCAGGATGGGGGAAGGCACACAAATCCCAGGCATGCCATACCAAGCACCCCATTCCCCCAAGCACAGATGTCACATGATTTGGGGTTTCTGCCAGGCTGACATCCCCACTGGTGCCCCCACTGCACAGGCTGATGGCCCAGGGGATCCAGTCTCCACCTGAGCTGTGCCATTGACCCACAGCTACAGGTGCTGTGGGAGCATCTCCAGCTGAGTGAGTGGGTCCTTCCTGGTGCTCTTCAAGGCAATTTCCAGGAGCAGAGCATCTCTCATCCCTCCTTCTCTGGCATGGTTTCTGCATTTCAAATAGTTTCAGTGTCAAATCTGGGATAATCCTGGCTGTGTGTCCCTGCTGGGGAGGCTGCTGGAGCAACAGGACTTTCTGAGCTGGCAGGGGGACAAGCAGGTGTCCTTGTCCCCTCTCACAGATTGGACAGAGCCAAACAAACCCCAATCATGCATTGCTCCACTTGTCACTGGGGATGAGAGAGCAGCACAGCTGCTTTAGCCCCATCTTGCTCCAAAATGGGCATTTTTTTCTGGCAGAGACAGAGAACAGGCAGCACCCAATGAGTGCAGAAGCACTGCGTGAATGGTGGGAGCTGCAAGCAAACCATTGAGGCTGGGTTTGTGTCACATCCCCAGAGTGGTCAGTGCCCGTGGGGCAGCAGTGTCCTCACGCCTGCTGCTTTCCTCTCCCGCAGATGCTGAGCTGGGGCCACCTACGCTCCGTGCCGAAGCTGCTTTCCCGCAGAAAACGAGTCCCAGCCAGCTCAGAGGGCTGCAGCCTCCGCCGCTGCCTCTCCACCGTGGATCTGGTTGCCTTGGGAGTGGGCAGCACGCTGGGGGCTGGTGTCTACGTCCTGGCAGGGGAGGTGGCCAAGACCAGCTCTGGCCCGAGCATTGTCCTTTCCTTCCTGATTGCAGCTGTGGTGTCTGCCCTGGCAGGGCTGTGCTACGCCGAGCTTGGGGCCCGTGTGCCCCTGGCTGGCTCTGCCTATCTCTACAGCTACGTGACAGTGGGCGAGCTCTGGGCCTTCCTCGCCGGGTGGAACCTGCTGCTGTCCTACGTCATCGGTATCAGGCCCTCTCGATCCCTCCTGCCACTGTGTCGGTGGCTTTGCTGGGTGTCCTTTGAGACCTCCCAGAACCACCAGAACACAGCCATCACCTCTCCCCAGGTACTGCCAGCGTTGCCCGGGCCTGGAGTGCTACCTTTGACCAGCTCCTCGGCAAGAAGATGGGGAGGTTTTTGGGTGCTCACGCAGCCATGAGCTCTGTGGGGCTGGCAGAGCACCCAGATGCCTTTGCTGCTGGCCTGGTGGTCCTGCTGGCAGGTAGGTGCCTCCTTCTGTGCCACCCTCCATCAGGTACGATGAGCTCCTCACCCCCCTGTGGGCTCTTTAGGATGGTGCTGGCCGCATCTGAGACTTTGCCATTTCCCTGAGCAAAGAATGGGGAATCTGGGGAAAGGGAAGAAGAAAGGGAATCTGGGGAAATCTGCAAGTTGTCCTGAGTTTACCACTGCCCCCCTTTTCCACCCTCCCCGATAATGTCTACCCTGGCATCATCCAGGGAGCTCATCCAGTTTTGATTTTTTATTCTCCAGGGCTTCTTTCCTTTGGAGTGAAGGAGTCCACCATGGTCAACAAAGCCTTCACAGCTCTCAACGTGCTCGTCCTGCTCTTTGTCACAGTGAGCGGCTTCATCAAAGGCGACACGAGAAACTGGAAGCTCAGGGAGGATGACCTGCCACGGGCAGCTGCCCATGAGGCTGGGTATGAGGGGCTTCACTCTCCCCATGCTGCCTTCAGAGTGGGATGGGAAATCAACCCCCAGCGCTTTATCCCAGGAAATCTCACTTCCTCCACTTCTCCCTGTTGGCAATGTGTCAAAGAGCCAAAGTCCTAAGCCCTGCTGGGTTGATGCTGAGGGTTGAGCAGGTTGGATGGACTGTTCATCCTGGATGACCCCAGCCTGGGATCCCATTGCGCTGACCCCCCTGCACTGCCTGACTCTTCCTCCTCCTCCCAGGAACCAGTCCATGGCCGACAACATGACCAGTGCCTTTGGGGTGGGAGGCTTCATGCCCTACGGTTTCACTGGGACCTTGGCTGGAGCCTCTACCTGTTTCTATGCCTTTGTTGGATTTGACTGCATCGCTACCACAGGTAAGTGAGGTGAGGGTGCTGCTGGTGGGACCCCCCCTGCAGGCTGGGGGGCTGTGGCAGTGACTGTCCCCACAGCCCCGGGAACTGGTGTGAGGCTGGGAAATGGGCACATTCCCAGCTCTGTGCTGCAGCCACCCTCTCTTTCCCCTCCTAAGAGTCCACGTGGAATGTCTGGGCTAATCCTGAAGCAGAGACATTCTCTATCCCAATATCCCTGGGGCTCAGGAGGCGCAGTGGTCCTTGCTAGAAGGTCTCTGTGTCCTCTCTTGGGGGGATATAGGATCTGCTCTCCAGCCTGAGCTGGGCTCCTAGCATGCCGTGCACATTAAATGAGCATCCGTTCCTACAGCTGAGCTTGTCCTCCCCAGGGGAAGAAGTGAGGGACCCGCAGAGATCCATCCCCATGGGCATCATCCTCTCCCTCCTCATCTGCTTCCTGGCATACTCTGGGGTGTCTGCCGCCCTCACCCTGATGATGCCCTACTACCTCCTAGACACCACGAGCCCACTGCCAGTGGCTTTTGAGTACATTGGCTGGAGCAGTGCAAAGTACGCTGTGGCTGTGGGGTCACTGTGTGCCCTGACCACCAGGTGAGGGGTGTCCTCTGATGGCAGTTCTGAGGTTCAGAGAAAAGTACTGGAGCTGTAATGCATCTGGGAGATATCCCCAACCCCTTCCTCCTGAATTCCTCCTTGCCTTTCCTGCTTGGCCAAAATCCCTTCCACACAAATCCTGTTGTTCCCAGCCTGGCCCTTCCTGATCAGGGGGAGCAGCCAAACCCCTTGGCGTGACACTGGAGGGAGTGGTCAGGTGACACCGTGTCCACAGGAGTGGGCTGGGGTGTTCTAGCATGCACAGGGCTCCTGGTGACTGCAGACATCTCTTCCCTAATAATGTCCCACATCTGATGGTGAGGAAAGTGACGATCTTGTCAGAATGGTCTTGAGAAGGTCATGGAACATACAGGTGAATGGGAGGTCCCTGGGGAGCAATAGGCAGGATGGCACCTCCTGGATTCCTCCCCTCTTTTCCCCCATCTCCTCCCCTCTCTCATGCAGCCTCCTGGGCTCCATGTTCCCCATGCCACGGATCCTGTATGCAATGGCTCGAGACGGGCTCCTCTTCAAACCTCTGGCCAAAGTTAGTCGCCGTCAGTGCCCGGTGGTGGCAACTCTGGTGTCCGGGGGAGTGGCAGGTGGGTGAGTGCTTGGGTTACCCTTAACTGTGAGCAGGGCTTGGTGGGTGTCTTCTTCCCCTCTCACTTGCCTGCAGCTTTTTGAGCAATGTCTCTCCACCCAGAGACAGACCTCCTCATGGTGAGCCAGGAGCATGGCCTCAATAGTGTCCCAGACACTGGTTCAGCCTCTCTGCACTGCCAGGCAGGAGGTGACAGGATGCTTTGTACTAGTGCCCAAAGCATCACCAGTTCATCGAGGTTCTGTTGCAGTGGGTCTCAGGGGGACATGGGAAGGTCAGGACAGCATGACTGAGGTGGGCACAGCAGCACTGCCAGCTCTGCTGGGAGGCTGAAAGGGCTTTTCTCCCCACAGCTCTCCTGGCCCTTCTCTTCGACCTGAAAGCCCTGGTTGACACCATGTCCATTGGCACACTGCTGGCCTACTCAATGGTGGCTTGCTGTGTGCTGCTGCTCAGGTGAGACTGCTGGGGACAGGGGACAGGGCTCACGCAGCTTCTGATGTGGGCCATGCCCGGGGCGAGGCTCTGGCCTGGGTGCACTGCAGGTGCAGGTTTATGTGCACTGATATCCAATGTCTGCTCCTCAGGTATCGGCCTGAACCCAGCACCTGGGGCACTCCTGCAGGGAAGGTCCCAGCTGTGCAGCTCTGGTGGGACCACCTGGTCCGGCCGCCCTCCCATCCCACCCCTCGCTCCTCTGCCGTGGTGGTCTGGGCTCTGACAGCTGTAGGTGTGTCTGGGAATGATGGATGGGCTCCACAGGGAGCTGGCCTGGGGGGACCCGTGGGGAGCATCCCTGCTGTAGCAAGCGCTGCCAGGTTCCTGCCCAATGAAAACCCCCCAGCAGCAGATGCAGGGGCTGCCTGGCTCCTTCCTGCCCTCACCCCACTGCCACGCAGCTGGCTGCCCCAAGAGGGCCTCAGGAAACCTCCCACTCCCTCTGCTTCCCAGATGGGAGAGAAAAGCTAAATCCACCATGAGAAGCCACCCAGCTGTGTCCCCTGGTTGTCCTTTATCCCACCATGGCAGCCTGGGAGAGGGATGGGCCCAGCCCAGGGAAGCTGCCCTGACACTGTGGTCCCTCTGCAGCCGCCCTGGCCTGTGCCCTGAGCTGGGTGAGCGCTGCTGGGCTGCCCTGCCTGCGGGCTGGGGGTGCCTGGTGCATCACAGCTCTGGCCCTGCCTCTCCTGGGAATCCTGGTGGCAGCTCTTCTCATCTGGAGGCAGCCTCAGAGCCGGGACAAAGCATTCTTCATGGTGAGCACCCAGCCCAGCCCGCGGGACATGCCCAGGGAGAAGGACCTGGGGCACTGAGAGCAGGCAAGTGCTGCAGCCCCGTGGGGAAAGGGTGGCATTGGGGGGTGTTCCCTCAGCTTTGGGTCAGGCACATCTTTGCTGCATCCACATTAATAAGGTACTGCTGGAGGCAGCATGTAGCTCATGGGGTTTTCCATAGGGACCATGAGGGTTCTTCCCCCCCTGACCTGAGGGCTGAAGGGGCATCTCCCAGCTGAGCCCAGTGCCTGCTGGGGAATCAGTGCTGCTCTCCAGTAAAAAGCTACCTGGCCTTAACACCCTGGCTTAGTTTTGTGAGTGCTTTGCTGCCTCCCACCTCAAATCCTGCAGTACCTCCTGCCCCAGTGCAGGACCTGTCAACCGAAACACCCTCCACAAGCATCCCTCTCCAGCACAGGCTGCAGTCCCAGCTTGGATCTCCGAGCCTCACAGCCAGGCTGGGCTTCCCCTTGCCTGTGGGCAACTAGCCAAAGCAGCAAAGAGCTGAATTTAGCTGTGGAATTTACCCTTGTGCTCCCTGCAGGTTCCCTGCCTGCCCTTCCTGCCTATCCTCAGCATCTCCATCAACACTGTGCTGATGGCCCGGCTCAGCGCGGCCGCCTGGCTGCGGTACCTGCTCTGGATGGCTGCGGGTAAGCACGGCCACTCACGAGGTTCCAGAGCTGGCACCAGGCCCTCTGGGTGGAGCTCTGGTGGTTTGAGAGCCCGTGGCACTAATGCTGCTCCGAACAGTGGAGGGGAGGGAGGAGATGCTGACCTTTGATGTCCAGGGGTGGTGGGAGCACCCTGTCCTCTGATACGTGGCCCAAAGGAAGGGACGAGCACTTGGTGGTAGGGAGGGGAAGGAAGAGAAACACTCCATACACACCCTATTCTGCCCTTTCCCAGGTTTCCTCATTTACTTTGGCTATGGGATCTGGCACAGCACTGAGAGCCACTGGCCCGAAGGGACAGAGCCCCGGGATCTGCCGGGGAGCAGAGCCAGAGAGGTGGCCCTGGAGCCCTGCGGGACTGCCCTGTGCCCATCTGCTCCGGGGCAGTAAAAGGAGATGGCTCGTCCCTGAGTGCCTGGCTCCCTCCATCCTGTGCCCAGGGGGCAAGGAAGCCCCTTGGGCTGTGGGTCCTGTCCCACAGAGGGGGCCAGCCCTGTCAGAGCTGCAGGAGCTGCTTCCCCAAGTCGGGTGAACCTCCCTGAGCAACCTCACAGTGAGCCCCTGCAGAAGGAGCTCTGTGTGGAGAGGATAAAGCACACAATTAGTTTTGCTGCTGTTACTGGGCTGTGGTTTGGTTTTTTTTCCTTTGAAACCTTTCCCTGCAGCCCACCACAGCCCCCTTTGCCCTCGCCCACCCTGGTCCCTCAGCTGCTCACAGTGGAGCGGAGGCTTCTCGTGCTGTCCTGACCCTCAATTTTGCCTGGGCACCCAGCCTGAGCTGACCTATCATTCCCCCCATGACTGCCAAGGTACTGCCTGCTCCAGGCTTTTCCCTCCTTACCATGGGCAAGTCCTTTTCTGCACTCATTTATTCCTCCTCCTCAGTTCCCAGTGTCCCCTTTCCCAGAGCCAGGCACATTCCTCCAAGTCCCATGCAGGATCTGCCTTTGGGGCAGGGGGACATGGTACCAGGTGTCCAGAGCAGGATGCCAGACCCCACCAGCCTCATATCCCTTTGTCCAGAAATCCTGATCCCTTCAGCCACAACCAGGCAGGATTTGCTGGGGCATCCCCTGCTTTGGTGCTACAGCACCTGGGGGATGCAGGGATGATGTGTGGAGCAGAGGGTGCCCTGGGGGGACATGTTTCTGACACAACAGGCATCCCCATTTCCCCCTCTGGCCACACCATGGAGGTGTGTGGGTAAGAGCTGGACCCCACATCCACGCTGCCTTCCTGGCTGCCCGTTCAGCTGCTCTGTTCCTGGTAAGGGTCAGCACAAAGGACGGAAGTGGCTGTTGCAGCGGCCCTGATGCTTTGGCAAGGCTGGGAGGGTCCGGGTCTGCCCTGTGCTGGGAGCCCATTGAAATGAAAGAAAAGAGGGAAGGAGCAGGAAAATGGAGAGCAGCCTTAAGGGCCTCCTCTGGAGCTTCCTTGTTGAGTCTTTGTGGTGCCTGCTCCCACCCTTCCCTTTCTTCCCACTGTGTGGGGTGTGGAGCACACAGTCCCACTCTGGGATGCTCCTGCACCATTCCCCCAAACCACTGACATGGGATTCCTGAGGCTGCTGCTTCTTCCAGATTTGTAATCATTACAGCCAGCAGCACGTTGGCTGGTGCACACACACACACACACACATGTACAGCCCTGGCTAAACAGCCCTGGGGAGGGGACAGGCCTGTGACAGCTCCGGAGCAGTGACTCCCACCACACCCAGGGGAAAGTGCTTGTGTGCATCCAGCCCTGACCCACAGCCATGCTGGCAGCATCTTCCCCGATGGGGATGCACTGGCTGGAGCTGAGGGATGTGACCTGCCAAAGCTTGATACCCGCTGGGAGGATGCTCTGCTCCCTGAATGTGCAGCTTCAGCCTCTGTCCAGCTTTTGGGGGAGAAGATGGGACTGGTGGTGTTGCTGATGGGTAGTGGGGCCAAGGAGGGCTTGGGGTCTTCGTGGCAGTGAGCTGGGACATGCCTGGGCTGCAGCAACAGTACCTGGGAGACATTTGCTGGAGGAGGAGGAGGTGGTGGGAATAGGAGGGCATGGGTGGGAGCCCTGCCTGGTGAGGTTAACACTCCTCATCCTCCCGGTGCTTGTCCCCATCCTGTCCTAGTGGCCTCCTCGTCGTCCTCACGCCCTGGGCAGCACTGGTGATGTTTATACTCAGAGCCAAGCGCAGGGTCAGATCCAGCCCAATGCAAGTCTGCATGTCCTGGCTGATCCCTTTTACCCCCAGACAGCTCCTCACCAGGGGAAGGGGTGCAGGGACTGCACCCACTGCATGGCTGGGTGGCCAGGGTCCCGCTGCAGCCCCACACAGGCTGGGGAAATGCAGGCGTAAGTGTCCCGTGAAATGCTCCATCACTCCGGTCCATGAGGCGCCCCGAGGGCTCGGCCAGCCCGGAGCCCTGCCCCGACTGGGGGGCATTTGTGCGGGCAGCCCTGGGCTCACAGGGCCGGAGGGGAGCCCCGGCCGTCCCCCGGAAGCGCGCGGTGCAGTCGGTGCTACGTGGCGATGAGGGGCACCTCGCCGGCAGCCATGGGGAAGGGGCTGCCGTCCCCCGCGTTGAGCACACGGTACAGCAGCTCCTCCTTCTCCCGGCGAGCCTGATCCCGCAGCTGCGCCTCCTTCTCCAGCGCCCCGCGGGCGGCCTGGAGCTCCTCGGACAGCTGCCTGCGGGCAGAGGGCACAGGCTGCCGGAGCCGCCGGGCAAAGCGCCCCCGAGCCCCTCTGCTCCCCGCAAAGCACCCGGCGGCACCACAGCCTGCGATGTGTTCCCGCACTACCACCTGTCCCCCGTCGGAGATGCCACCTGTGCGCCGGCTGGGTGGGACCAGCATTTACCTCGCCATGACCAAGTGGTTCTGGGTGCGAACTTGCAGGTCCTCGTTCTCCTGCTGGAGAGTTTTCACCTTCTCCTCCAGCAGAAGGTTCCTCTCCTCCTGGAAGGGAGGTGTGAGGGTGAGGAGGGGGCTGGGAAGCACCTCCAAACCCCCTGCCACCCCATTTTGGGTGAAATGCTGGCCTGGTGGCATTGTGCCTGCATCCCCTCCCCACGCCAAGAGAGGAAATGGGCTCCATCCACCTTTGCTCCAACTGCAGTTTCTGGGCAGAATTTAGGTGGGTAGAAGAGCTGAAGAGAGGAAAGCCCGCCTGTGACCCCCCCTTTCAACCCACCACGGTCTCCAGGTGCAGCAGCTTCTTGTCCAGGCCGTGGATGTGCTCGTTCTTCATCTCAATGACGAAGTGCAGGCTCTCCAGCTCCTGCTCCCAGAAGGGGCTGGGGCTCCCGTGCTCCTGCAGGGCCACCACTTGTGTTCAAGGGACCTCAACACCTCCCCAAGACAGGCTTTGCTCCCCCCTTCAGCTGTCCTGTGCTCCCCCCTGGTTCCAGCCCCACCCTGCCAGGGTCCATCAGAGAAGCCCCTTGGCTTTGGGTCAGCACCCCATAGTTGGTCCCCTCCCTGACACCCCTCCCTGCACCTGGACGTGCTTCTTGTAGTCTGTTCTCAAAAGTGACTCCTCCACCCGCTTCATCCTGTCCTGGAAGGATTTCAGCTGGGAATTCAGTGCCTGAATCGTCTCCTAGGAGAACCAGGGAAAAAGCAGAATAAGAGGTATCTGGGATTTCTTTCTGAGCCCGGGGACTGCTGGGCTGTGGTACACAAATAACCCCAGCGCTGGAGGAGCTGGCATGGTCCCCGAGCACACCAGGAACTGAGGTGGCCACTGAAGAACATTGGGCGCCTTGGCAGAACCAGCAGATGGTCCTCAAGCCCTTCACAAGCCACCCCCTCCCCAGGGATTTCTCTGCAGGTACCTGTAAGGCTGCTTCAGACCTGTGGTGGGACTCTGCCAGCAGCAGCTTCTCCTGCTCGTGTGCTCTCTGGAGCTCTGTGGGGAAACATGAGCTGAGTGCCACCAGTGTGGGGACACTGGGGCAGCAGGCAGGGGACAGCATGGCCATGGCCCCACGGGCAGCCAAAGGGGCACTGGCAGCAGCGGGGAGAGGGGAGGGGGGCTGCAGGGAGCCCTGCTGTCCCGGCACGCACCTTCCAGGGTTTCCGTGTGCTCTCTCCTCAGGGCGTCAAACTGTTCCTTCAGCTCCAGCTCTTTTCCCTTTTCCTGATAAGCAGTCAGATGAGAAATCCCAGTGTAATGGATGCAGAGCTTCACTGCTTTGGGCTTCCTCACCCTTTCCTAGACCCGTCCTTCTCCCAAAAATGGGAGAGCCCAGCCCAGCATGTGCCAGGTCCTTGATCACTGCCTGGGAAGTCCTGGCTGGTGACACGCTCCATGCCCAGCTGCTGCCTCCAGCAGCACCAACCTTTCCAACTGACCTGGATCTCAATGTCCTGGGAGATGCTTGCGCTGCCTGCCTGGCCAGCATCCCGCAGCCGCTCCTCCTCCTGCCCTTGGAGGAATCTCACGCTGTCCGTCCACTCTGGCAGCGCTGCCTTCTCCCCATCCTCAGGAAGCAGGGAGGCATTGGCTGCAAGACAAACACAGCTGAAACAGCACTGGCTGCCTCCTGCTGTCTGGGCTGCCAGCACATCCTGGGCAGCTGAACCTGCCAATGTGATGGGCTGGGTTCAGCCCTGCCCTCTTCCCACTGGAGAAATACCTCCCTTCATCTCACTGGCCCAAATTAGCACTAATTGGGATGGTGCTGGCAGGCTCAGAGAGGACACAGAGCTTGTCAGGTCTCCTGTTCTGGGGATGACCTGTCTGACTGAGATGATGGGATGTCATTGGCTCTAGGATGCCATTGATCCATCATCCCTGGGATGCCATCGGCTCTGGAATGCTGTTTGCCCTCCTGCACCAGCATGCACGTACATCATCCCCATCCTCCCTGGATCCATGCTGGAGTCTGTCCACTGCTTCCTTAATATCATTCTGAGAAAGCACATCAAGGGAAAACCCTTTTTTTTCTCACCATTCTCTGTCTTCAAGGCCGAGAGCTCCTGGGAAGCCGGACCCCTCTGCTGCTGGGCTTTTAGCTGTCTCTGGCAGAGAGAGAGGGGGCTGGAGCAGGGGGGAACAGAGAGGGGCAGGTGGCTGCAGGCAGAGAACACCCTGCACTGAGCCCGCATCGGCTCTGCTAAAACACAGGCCCTTGGGCAGCGGTGGTCCCTCCCCAGCCCCCTGCCCTCTCCCAGCCCTGAGCACCCATGGGTGTGCATGTGCTGCCCATCAGGTGGCCTCAAGCTCACACCACTTCCCTGCATCCCAGACACTTCACCACGTAGCATTCAGCTGGAAAACCCAGGGGATGCTCACAACATCCCCCTAACAGGGTGCTGGTGCAAAATAGGCTCCAGCAGCAAAACATCTGGTGGGGGAGAGCAGGCAGCACTTGTCAGGGCTCCAGCTTTGGCACTCCCTTGCCACCCTCCTCCTGTCCTGGGATGCTCAGGTCAGTCTGGTCCCTGGCACACTGCAGCCCCCCAAACACACACCTCTGCCAGGGCCTTACACAGATGGGCTTTGACACAGCTGGAGCATCAGTGAGAAATGAAAAATAACCATAAATCAGAGGCAATACAGCCCGTGTGCAGGGCTGGCAGCAAGCGAGAGCGGGCGGCGGCCAAGCAATGACCTCAGGAGCGCAGGAATGTGCTGCACAGCCCCGCGCTCCCGCACGCTCCCACTGCTGCCACGGGGCTGAGATAACCCAGAGCCGGGAGCTGCCTCCAGCAACACAGCTCCATGGGATGCCTTCCAGCCCTGCATGGGTTTAATTTAGGCACTTGGAGGGGAGAAGAGGAAAGAAAAAAAAAAAGGAGTGGATATATTTTTATCAGTTGCTGAAAGATAGAAGCAAAGCTCGCAGGCTCTCGCGGCTCGGCCTCACTGGCGCAGGGCAAATCTGGTCCCTGATGCCCATCACTGAGTTGTGCTTCTGGGCAGGGCAGAGATGCACGAGGGGCGACAAAATTCACCTGCAGACACGTTGCTGCTCTCCAGCCTCCGGCAGAGCTGCCCCTAAAAATACCGCGCGCTAAGGAAAGCAGCCGAGCTGCCTGCGGGGAGCCGGGGACCCGCTGTGCCGGCTGCTCCCCGGCTCGGCCCCGCGCACGGTGGCGCGGCCAAATACAGCCCGGATTAGGGAGCCTGGCTTGGGAAAAAAGCAAGGGAAAGCAAACAGGCGTCCCTGTCTGCGCCTCCCCTGCAGCCCCCCTTCTGGAGCTGGAGGGAGGCGCAGTTCCAGAGCGCAGGAGAACTCCAAGCCTCTGGGAAGCCACGGCTTTATCTTCCCTTCTATGGCATGAGCAGCCGCGGCGTTGAATGTGGCCCAGGCGAGGGGGCGAGGAGGCACCCGGCAGTCAGAGTTCACAGAGTTCTGCTCGTCCATACAGCTCACCCTGAAAGCGTGGGTGCCCTGGGATGCTGCTGAACCCTAGCACGCCTGACTGCAGAGGGTCCCCAGGGATCCCCACCTGGCCCCTGACACACTTCATGACATTGTGCATCTCCCTGGTATTTAACGTACCCATGTCCTGTGATGGGTTTTGAAGTCCGGGGATGGGGAGCAAGGTGAGAGATGAATGAGACAGTGGAGGCTCTGCAATCCTGAGGGCATCACAGGAGTCCTAAAAGGCCTCCTCCCCTCACCCCACACCACATACTTCCCCTCCCCCCCCC
>VXAD01012228.1:185196-195695 GCA_013399195.1 Dicrurus megarhynchus
CAAGCCCAACCCAGCCCAGCCCAGCCCAAAAGCTCCCGCAGCCGCTACCTCAGCACCGACGGGGCAGCAGCGCAGGGCGCTGCCGGTGCAGCCCATGGAGCCCCGGCGGGACCCGCTCAGCCGCGGGGCGCGGGGCGCGGCATCCCCCGGCGAGCGACACCGGGCGGGACGGGACGGGAGGGGACGGGACGGGACGGGATGAGCCGCCCCAGCTGGCAGGCAGAAAAAAATAATTAAAAAAAAAAGTAATAAAAAAGTCCGGCAGCTGCTGACAGGCAGCGCCGGGAGAGGGTGCTCTGCACCCTCGAGCCGCGGGCAGGGCCCCCGGCCGCAGCCTGCCCGCCCCCGGGGCTGGCCCTGGGCCCCCTCCACCCCAGGGTGTCCCCGCCCTGGGCCGGGGTGCTTCGGGAATGCTCTGTCCCAGGGGTCCCCTGCACTGAGGATGCTCCGTTCTGGGTATGGGGTAAGAAGAGCAGGATCCCTGCACTGGAGGTGTCCTCTCCTGGGTGAGGAGAAGGGGGAGCAGGACCCCTGCACCAGGGCTGGGGTAGGAGCAGGACCCCCAGCATCAGCTGCTCAAGGGGCTTCCACTGCTGAACCCACCCCAGCCCCCTTAGGAACAGGGATGAGAGTGAGAAAGCAGAATCCATCTGGCTTTTGCCATCACCCCATCAAGTTTCAGCTTGTGTGGGGGTAGTTGTGGAAAAGTGGTGGGTTTGGGGTGTTTTTCCTGGCAGGAGCTCTGCTCTGGGGGTCCTTGTGCTGGCTGGAGAGGGCTTTCAGTGTGATCCATACTGCCTGAGGGACTGCATTCTGGCAACCCTTCTCTTGAGCATCCCAAACACCCCAAATGCTGGGTCTGGAGCCAGGGTGCTCTTTTCCAGGAGGAAATCCTACACTTTGGAAATGGGTCCTAAACACATAGGGAAAGACACGGATTTGAAAGTGTCCCATCTAAAACTAATGTGAGGAAAGGCAGGTTCTTCCAAATGTTTTGATTTGGATGATATTTTAAACTGCTTTTTTAAAATTACCTTTTTACACATTTCTGAATGACCACCCATTTTGACCTGAAAACCCATTGGTGCTACCCAGAACTGCTGTAATAGAAGTGTTTGAACCTGGTCGTGAGGCCGTGCCTGTATGGAAACATCGCAAGTTTTTGTCAACAAGTTTCTATTCTGACATTTTCCAAATATCCCCTGGGAGAAGTCCAAGCAGCCTGCGGCTCTGGGGATGCCAACACCTTGGCATTTTGCCTGGGTGGCGAGGGAGTGGAGGTGCCTGGTCGTCCTGTCACGTTCGACTTGGAGGTGTTTTTCTTGCCCTGGTAACCCTGGGACGGGGGAAATTGTGAAACACCACTTGGATGCGAGGGTGGGGAAGGTGAGGGGCAGGCCCACGCTGCCCCAAGTCTCCTAGAGACTGGTGGGACCAGTTGCCCGTGTCCTCTTGGGTGGGTGCTGCTTAACCTGAGTGAAATTTCCTGAGTCACAGCAGCTTCTGGCATCAGCTTCCACTGCTCAGAAACCACCGAGAGCGTCGCAGTTCTTATCTCTCCCAGCACTTCAGAGTGGGGCAAGTCTCCTTCCCTGCATGAGAGTACTTACTTGGGCTGAGTAGATCGTTTCTGGGATAAAAAGCTCTGCCAGTGCAAGGTGCTGGTCTTCACCTCTCCAGGGTTAATTAAAAATCCCGGTCCAGACTTTTGAGACTGAAGGCCTACAGGGTCAAGCACAAAGCACATGCCGATTTCCAGGCTGAATTTGCATCGCTGGGGCCATGGCTGCAAAGAGAAGCAACTGTGTGGGCAGCTGGCGAGGATCCTGTCCAGCTGCCATCACGTCTTGCTGGTGCACGAAGGTCCCGGAGTGCAACATGTGCTTGTGGAAATTTCTGCTTTTAACTGTGGGGTGCCGAGGGGGTGCTCTGAGATGCCCCCGTGCCACAAAGTGGGGCTCCAGGTAGGGTTTCTCTTGACAATGGTGCAGAAAAAACAGAGTTTGGTCACATCGGGCTGAGGCATCTAGCCAGCAGAGCAGAATTGGGGCTGGAGGATGGGCCTGTGCAGTGAGGCCAGCTCCAGCACCCCGATCCCCACCCTCTGCTGCAGGCTCTGGTGTGACACCCCTGTGCTTCTAGAAATGGCTGACTTTTGGAGACAGGGCTGCCCAGACCACGTTACATCCTTCCTTCAGCCTGTGGGTGCATCTGTGAGGCTGCCTGCCAAAAGCCCTGCCTGTGCTACCCCAAAGGTCTCTTATTTTAGCTTGATTTTAGCAATTCCTCAGTTTCTCCAATCTTTCCTGTGGAGACTGCATGGGATGTGTGCCTGCCAGACAGGTCTTTCATCTCAGGCCTGCTTTATCCTCCTCTGCCCCAATACTCTGAAAACTTGCTCCCTTTTGAGGACAGCATTTAAACATCCAGAAACTGCAAAGCAGAGGCTTTCCATGGCATTGTAGGGATAACCAGAGCACCCTGGGGGTCTGGGGAGCACAGGGGCCTGGAGGCTGCATGTAGCAGCCTGGAGACAACAGGGACTGTGGCAGTGAGGGAATTTCTGCCCAGGCAAAGACAGGAAAGCAGAGGTGGTGTGTGGTGGCCCCACCTGAAGCAGCTTCAGCCTGTTTTGAAGTTTGCCCTAATGTCTTTTTTTGGTGTTATCTTGATCTCTTTCCAGGAATGACAGCATCTGGAGACATCTCCAGGGTTTTGTCTAGAAAAGTGAGATGAGGAGGCTTTATCACATGCTCGGCTGAATTGCCGTAAATGGGATAACAGCTGGAAAGTCGAGTTAATTTGTACCAATGGTCATTTAAAGTGTTTGTCAAAGCTTATGGATAAGAAAAGCATTTGTGCAAACTGTTTAAGTGTCTCTTGTGGCTCTCTCTCTGGTTCCAGCTGGTAAGGACTGGGCACAACAGGATGGGTACAAGGCAGTGTCAGTGCCGGCCCTGCATGATCTGTTTGCAGAGTTGTTCTGTGAGTGCACATGGGGTCATTCTTTTTTTTTTTTTTTTTNGAGGTGGAGGATATTTGAAGGATATTTTGCTGGAAAGTTTTTGGGTGATGAGCTGGCCTGTGGTGATGCCTGATGGGTCCTGGTAGAGCTGCAGCCCAGACAGTGGAGAGAGGGTGGTCATGGTTACACCCTTCGGCCCTGTTCATCACTTGCAATCTGTTTGCTTTTGTAAATGAGAGGTAATGAAGTCCTGGCTGCTTTTCTTCAATGCAAATCGAAGGTGTTTAACCAGGACTACCGAGACCTCGTGACTCGACTTTGCATGGGTGAGATAGCTGAAAAAACTGTTTGAACTGCAGAAGTTCTCGCATATGTTGGAGCCCCAAAAAAGCCACAGGCTCCTTTAGTGGGGATTTAGGTCACACGTACTTCTGCCTTGAGGTAGTGCAACGATTTCAAGTCATTCCTGTCCGTGCCTGTGTTTTTCCAAGCGAAAAGATGTGGGTTAACCTGTTCTCACAGTCTTTTATTCTCTTTTTCCCCCCATGGCAAAATGAAATGGGAAAGGATGAGAATAGGGGAGTGAAACCTTCATCCACACTGGCTGTGAGAAGCAGAAAAGCATGTGATGGCAGGGGCTCGAGGTGAGCGGCTCTGTTCCCCTCCTAGCCCCAAACACAATGCTCCGTCTGTGCCCGTGCCTCTCCCCCTGCATCCCTATCCTTATCCCTGTCCTCCGGCTGCTCCAGGGCCTCAAAGTGAAAACTAATCCCAGGGGATAACTTTCCTCTCCGTTCCCGGGTGGGAGGAATGGGCTATTTATTCCTCACCCCTAAGCCTCGGCAGTGGATCAGCGGCGCAGTTGTCGCTGCCGGCGCGGGGTGGGCAGCAGTATCCACCACATCCCCTGCCTGCTCCCACGCCCTGCCTGCACGCTCCCGCCCGGCCTCGCTGCTAAATAAGGACGAAAGGCTAAAAATAGAGCCTAGACAGGGGTTTGGACAAGCCAGGCAACCCTTCCCAGGGCTGGGAGCAATATGGGGAGGCCAAGCAGTGTCCGTGTGCAAGGGAGAGCGGAGCTGACTACAGGGAAGGGTCTCACAAGCGGGTCCTGACCGTGCTGTGGCAGGGGGTAAGGTCTGGGACCTGCCACATTTGTGTCCTGTGTGCTCAGTTGGCTCAGCCCCTTCTGCAGGATAAAAGCATCTGTCCACCAAAATGTATGGGAAAATCCATGCTACTGTGCTGTTCCTGATGGTGGTGTACCCGTGTGACCATTCCAGCGTGACGGGGGTGCCTGGGGCAGCGCTATCTGGAAAATGCTCCGCAAAACAGGGGGTAAGGATGGAAGAGGGGGTGTTAAATCCAACATTTTGGTAGATGGGTGGTACGGGTATTGTGGCAAACTGCCCAGTCAGGGGCTACCCGATGCCAGTGTCCCCTCCCCCCTGCTCATATACATCGGGTTCGAGGGTCTCAAATATCTGAAATATCTCAAATATCTCTGCTCTTCAGCTGCCACCTGCCTCGTGCCGAGCGCGGGGGGAGAATGGGGGTCCCGGGTACTGACCAAAGGGTATTGCCGGGGCACCCCCGAGTGGGATGTGAGGAGAGCCGCAGCCCTGGGTGGAGGGGTGGGTGGTGGGGAGATGGTCGTGTCTCCCCCATCGGAGCGGGATGATGTGTGTGCCCCGGGGTGGTTGGTGCAGCTCCCGCCCCCCCGCTCCAAGTGCCGGCTCCGAGAGCTTGGGAAAGCGCCGCTTCCCGTCCCAGCATCCCTGCGAGTCCAGTCCTGCGCTTGGCAGCGAAACCAGGGAAGGGAGGGAAAAAAAAAAAAAAAGCAAAAGGGGAAGGGAAAATGTGAGCGTCCTCGGGGGTGGGAGGGGAATCGGGCGGTGGGCCGGGCTCGGAGAGAGGGCTCATCCCCTCGGCACGGGGCTTCTTAGACCTGCCGCTGCCAGCCAGGTGCCGCCGTCGTCCCTGCCCGCCGCTCGTCTCTCCACTGCTCGGAGCAGCTCCCCGGACTCATCCCGACGCATTCCCGGAGGATGCTGTGCGGGGGCCTGGCGCTGGCGCTGTGCGCGCTGCAGCTCGTCCCGGCCGCGCTCGCCGGGCCGCAGCCGCAGTTGCTGGTGGAGCGCAGCGGGGCCCGGCGGCTCAGCAAGGTGAGGAGGGACCCCGCACCCCGCATCTCTCGGGCACGGAGGAGGCTGCCGGGGGGGAGAGGGGGAAGTCTCCGTCATCCCTTTGGGATTGCAGGAGACCAGAAGCATTTTCTGCCCCGGCAGGGTGGAAGGTCGCTGGTGGGTGCGTGTTTGTGGTTGGGCAAGGGAGTGGGGTCCCTAGACCCCGCAGCCCCCCGCTCTGGGGAGCAGTGCTGGAGGCTGGGGATGAGCTCGGAGCAGGAGGGATCCAGTGTTTCCAAACAGTTCTCAACGCAGAAACCCAGTGGCCTCGTCCTTCGGCTGAGCGTCTCCCGGCTCTCATTTTGTTGCTCTGTGAGTCTTTTCCAGCCCAGGTTGTGCTTCCCGATTCCCACGGAGTGCTGGGCCGGGCTCATTACCACGCGCTGATTAAGATACAGCCAATTACCACGTGTAACTCTCACGCGGTGTGGAGGGAAACATCGCAATTTATTTTCCAGGAAATCTGCACTTGCCCGAGGGAAGGAGGAACCGGTTGGAAAGGCTGGAGGGGGCTCGGTGGGCAGCAGTCTGCAGCCACACACCAATGTTCATCTCCCTGGAGCCTCTTTGCCTGCATACTCTCGGGCCGGGGGCTCCCAGCTCTTGCTCGGTGTCGGGGTGCAGCCTGCCCGTGTCCCCGCTTGTCCTGAGCGCTGTGTCCTGCCCTGGGCTGCTCCCGGCGGGCGAGCAGGATGGTGGGATGGGCTGCTCAGCTGCGTGGGCTGCACTGTGCCCGCTGGGGCTGCCGTGTGGCACCAGGCAATACAGCCTCCACCGGTTCTGCGGCTGCGAGCAGGCAGGGAGAGCCCACGTCGGGGCATGGGGACACGGGCTGCTCCGGCCAAACCTGCTCGGGGAGGGAACCGGGGCTGGTCTCTTTGCCACTCGCCTCTGGCAGCCTCGGAGGTGGCTGTTGCAGGCAAGCGCTGCTATCCCTCCACCTTTGAATCGGAGTGTCTTTACTGGTGGTGGCTGAACAGGTTGGTGGGACTTGTAGGAAACAGGGGAGATGTCCCAGCATGACTCTTAACTCAGACAGGACACGTAAGCGATGTCCCCCATTCGGGTGACATCTCCTTACATGTGGATTTTCATTATCCCACAGGGCAGTGCTGCTTCCCTGGCTCATTTGTACTCTGGATCAGGATTTGTACTCATTTATAGCTCAGGATCAGGCCCCTGGGGTGTACCCAGCAGAGGATGAGCCTGGCTCAGAAGGTTCTTGAGTGTGATTCCCACTCCTGTGGGAACCAGGTGGCTGGAGCTGGTGGATGAGGGCTCGCAACAGCAGGGCTGGTCCTGGATGAAGTGGGAGGCTGTGCCAACCCCACAGCCCCTCCAAGGGGATCCCCCCACACCCCCCCCCAGCATCCCCCTGGACAGTGCAGCCACCGCCTGGTCCCGGCTTGCTCTGACCTGTCCCCATACACCTTACTTGGTGCCGTTGGCATGAAGGATGCATCTTGCCTTGGTCACATGCAAAATGTTTGGAGGCAGAGCTGAGACAAGTTTGGAAATTGCAGCCTGGTAATCATCTTTGGGTGTAAAGTACATGCAGAGGCACACGGACAGAGGGTTTCTGCAATGTCCTCAGGCTTGGAGAGCTGGGAGTTCAAGAATTGGCATTTGAAGAGGCTGAAGGTCATTTTCTGGCTCTTTGTGAGCAGATGTTTGGCAGATGTCAGAGGTGCAGCTCTGGATAAACCTCCTACAAACACAAGGCAAGGCTTGCCCTGTCTCTAACTCCTGTCCATTGGTGCTGCAGGTTGGTGGCTTTGCCTGGGAGAACTGTGGTGACAGGAGGGACCCCGTGGTGCTGCAGAGCCTTTCTGTGGCACCTGACCCCATCAGCATCCCAGGGAGCCTGCGTGTCAGCGCGGCTGTCAAGAGTGGCAAGACCATGGGTTCCCCTCTGACGGTAAGTGCCAGATGTGCCTCTGGTGAGGGAGGGCAGAGCTTCCCCAAACCACTGACAGCTGGGAAATGCCTGTCACTGGGTACAGGAATGAGCAGCCCTTGGGGAGCGAGGTGCAGAGAGGTGCAGGGCTGAGCACACTGGGCTCTGTAAGCCAGAACAGGACAGTGGGCATAGGGAAACCCATGGTGGGAGCAGACAGTTCAGTGGGAGCCTCCCAACCTTGTGCCTAGGACAGAAACCACCTGAGTTGTCTCATGTCCTGGGGATGTAATGGCTCCAGTAGGCAAGTGAAACCCAAGTGCCGTGGGTGCTCCCCCACAGTGGGAGGTCACTGCAGCACCTGTTTTTCAGCAGCCAAGCCAGCTGCTCCTTCTAAGGACATGCCATGGCACTGCTCTGGGAGCCTTGGGCCATGCCAGCTGCCCTGCACCACTTTTTGGGAAGTTTTTGGAATGAGACAGAACATGTCTCTCTGTCCAGTGTGCGTGGGCTGTCTTGAGCAATGCTATGGTGCCTGTTTGGGCCTGGGACTGTGGGGCGAGTGCTGGGGGAGTGTGGTGCCAGAACTGCAGGATGGGAGCACCCTGTTTTGGGACAGGCAGAGGAGAGGGGAAGAAGGTGGGCATGTGAGGTGTTGGGGGGTGTTAGCTTAAGGGGTCAAGCTGAGGTTGGAGGAAGAGAAACTGCAGGTTGAGAGGAACTGAAAGCAGGAGGGGGAGGCAGGAGGGCGTTCAGTGACTCCATGGACACCTCAAAGATTGCATGATCAGGAGCTGAGGGAGTTAGCTGGTGCGGAGCTGCGGGTGCCCGTGCTGGTTGTGCTGGTGCTGAACACCTTCCTTCCAGGCAGCGCTGGTGGTAGAGAAGGCACTGGGTGACCTCTGGATCCAGCTGCCCTGCATCGACCAGCTGGGCAGCTGCACCTACAACGACGTCTGCAGCATTCTTGATGAACTCATCCCACCCGGCACGCCCTGCCCGGAACCCCTGCTGACCTACGGCATCCCCTGCCACTGCCCCTTCAAAGCGGTACGGCCGAGCTCCCGCGGTGACCCTGGCAGTAACAGTGGGTACCACTGTGCCCTTTGGCGCTGGGCTGGGCTTTTGGTTGACCTCTTGCCTATCTGTCCCCTCTCCCCACAGGGCTCCTACTCCCTGCCAGCCAGTGACTTCGATGTGCCCGATGTGGAGCTCCCTTCCTGGATGACCAACGGCAACTACCGTGTCCGGGTGGTCGTCAGCAATGGCGGGGAGGAACTCAGCTGTGTCAAACTGGCCTTCTCCCTGCACTCCCACTGAGGGGTGGGACACCGTCCCTCCTTTCCCCACCAGCTTGGTCCCCTGTCCCATCCCATCCAGTTGCACCCCATCCTGTCCCAACCCATCCCTGCGAGGTCCCTCCCTCCTGCTGTTAGGAGGAGGCGGCCCCTGTCCCCCCATGCCCAGCGCTCCCTCCCCTGCTACACCCAGAAAGGCCCCTTTGGCTGTTCTGCTGTCCCCAGACCCATCACCAGCGTGTCTCCTGCCTGGACAGGGTAGCTTTGGAGTCTAACTCCAGCACGACCTGGGGTTGTTATTTTTTATCTGGTTTCTTTTTTTTTTTTTTTTAATCCTATCAGGGCAATTTTAGACAAAAACATTCCAGGGAAAAGCAGTATTTCTTGGAGCAGTCCATGGGGATGAGGGAGTGTTTGGGAGTGCTGGGGCAGGCTAAAGGGATGCAGCACTAGTTGTAGAGGGTGTCCCCGCTTCCCACCACCTCTGGCCAGATCACGGGGCTGTTTTGCAGAATTGTCTCCAGAGTGGCTGCAGGAGACCTCTCCCTGTGCAGCAGCTCTGGGTCTGCTGTTGCTGTATTCCTGTCCTGCATGGAGGACCAGCTTGGTGGCATGAGGCACCTGTGAAGGCACCTCCCCACGCCCCTTCTGTGGCAAACATTAGGAACAAAGGAGGACAGAAACCACCTGAGCCCCACATGGACATTCCCATTTAGGGGGGACCAAGAGGCTGGTGATGCTCCCAGCAGCAGAAGGTTGGTTGATGGCTGTGCTCACTCCAGAGGGAGACACAGTGCTATGATGAGCTGCTGGGGCACAGCCTGGCTGAGGCCAGTCCCACTCATCTCGTTTTTTCTCTGGGAGTGAGCCGAGGCAGAAGGCTGCACTGGGACTATCCTTCCCCTGTGCTGGCAGAGGCACCCAAACACAGAGCAGCATCCTGAACATGGCATAACTGGGAGATGATCATGAAGACCAGCAGCCTGGATCCTATCTGGGGGCCTCCTGGCTGTGCCTGGGGACTGTGATGTGGGCAGACAGCGTCCTTCCTGCTGCAGCTTAGGGCAGGGTGTGAGTCTGTCATCACTCCCCTGTGGCAGGTGCCACCAACCACCTACATCCCTTGCTGTCCCTGCCTGCTTGTGTTATTTAGCCCCTCAATAGGGCTGGTCTTCTCCAAGCACTTTATACGCCTTAACTGCTGCGGGTGTTTCTCCACCATGCAGATGAGCTCCCACTGCCTTTCTGTGCCCTCCACTTGCTTTGTTTCACCCTGTGGCTTTGCCTGGAGAAGCACTAACCCTCTGCCCCGCTCCCCGTCAGTGCCAGGGCAGCAACCTCCTTTTGGGCAGGTTCTGCATGTTCTTAATAAATCTTTTTACCAGGACGTGAAGCTGGTGCCTCTTGTTGCTGGGGGTGACCTTGAGGTGATGTATTTGGCTGGGAGTAGTGTGGATGTGGGTGTGACCTGGGGGAGGTGGAGGATGCTGTGGCCAGAGGAACTGAGCAGCCCTGAGGCCAGTTCCTGTGTAAGGGGCAGGGCAGGGATCTGCAAGCGTGGGGACAACAGGGACACAGCCACGGCCCCGGGGGGCACAGCCCATGCTGAGGGGCTTTGAGGGTGTTGCTCATCCTGGTGACCTTCTGTAACCCTGACACCTGAATGGCTCTGCAGGCCTTGCCCAAGGAATAGCCCTGCTGTGGGGGATCACAGAAGCACAGAATCGATGAACTTGGAGAAGACGCTGTGATCATTGAGTCCAACCTGTGACTGAACACCACCATGTCAACTACACCGCGGTGCTGAGTGCCATGTCCAGTCTTTCCTTAAACACCTCCAGGGATGGTGACTCCACCATCTCCCTGGGCAGCTCATTCCAACGTCTAATCACTCTGTGAAGAAAGTCCTCCTAATGTCCAGCCTAAGCATTCCCTGGTGCAGCTTAACACCACGTCCTCTTGTCATGTTGCCTGGGAGCAGCACCCGACGCCACCTGGCTTCACTCTCAGGGACTTTTAGAGAGTGATAAAGCCACCCCTGTGCCTCCTCCAGGCTGAACAACCTCAGCTTCTCCATAGTACTCGTGCTCCAGACCCCTCCCCAGCTCCGTTCCCTTCCCTGGCCGCCCCTCGCTGCCCGTGGCGGGTCCGAG
>VXAD01012228.1:195736-303050 GCA_013399195.1 Dicrurus megarhynchus
GTGACCGCCGTGGATGCGCGGGGTCCCGGCGGTGCCGCCGTCCCGCGTGGGTGCTCGGGGCAGCTTGGGCGCGCTGACAGGATTAGGGGTTCCGGGGCATCGCTGGCAGCCCTTGTGCCTGGGTGGGTGCTCAGGGTCTGGGGGTCCTGGCCGCTGTCATGGGTGCTGGGGGTCCCCGGGGGTGCTGGAGGCTGACGTGGGTGTTCCGGGGAGTGCTGGCGATGCCCTGCATGAAGGCTGGCATCCCACGAGGGTCCTCTCGGAGTGTCCGGGCGTGCCGTTCAGTGTAGGGGGCACAGCCCCCCTGTGAGGTGCTGGTGAGGATGCTGTGAGGCACTGGCGTGGTGCAGGGAGCCCCACACTCTGCGGGCTTCAGCTGTGCTGCTCTGTGGGCGTGCAAGGGGAGCTGGGCAGCCCAGCCTGCCTGGGGTGGGAGCTCTGGAGACTGGTGGGGTTTGTGCTCAGCAGCCTCCCTGTGGGGAGAAGCTGGGCTGTGGGGACCAGGCCATGCTGTGAAACGTTGGAAGGGTGAATCTGGGGGTTCTCTGGAGCTGTGGAAGCGCAGGGACAAGAGGACTGATTCTGTGACTGGGAGGTGCTGGGCTGGCGTGGGCATAGTGGCTGGGGAAGGGGCTTGTCTGTGGCCTCCCTGCAGGCAGGGCAGGGGAATCTGGCACTGCTGGCTCTCCCTTGTGTCACTCTGAGGTGCGTTACAAGCAGTGCTTTGGAAATGAAGGATTCAACACGCATGATGGGAAGCAGCAGTGAGTTTTGCTGTGCAGCTCACTTTTCCGGAAGATTTCCTGATCTACACACAACCCCAGCTCATCCAGGGAGAGCTGTCAGGGTCAGCAGCAAACCACGTCTTGCTTTTGACTTCTGGTATGGGGCTGTCACTGTAAGGGACAAATTGCTGTCACTACCCCCCCAGCTTTCCTAATAGGATGAAATTGCTCTTCTGTGTAGGTGGCAAAACATGCACATGAAAGTGGCCAAGGAGTTGGGTTTGAAGAGGAAACCGAATGTGGATGTTCCTGTCTTTGCTGTTTTCAATGACAAGGAAATGGCAAAGTGGCATAGTGGGGTTTTGCGTTTTTGTTTGAAGTGTTTGTCGTGTGGATGAGACAAGTTTTGCAGCTCTTTCTCATCGGTTGCGGGAGAGCAGAGCGCTCGCTCCCTGCTGCTACGCAACCTTTAATCCAGACACAAGGCAGGCAAGTCAAGATGAATGCATTTCCCTGGCTCTTCAAAGCAAAAAGCAGATGGGCCTGCTTGAAAGGGAAAAAAAAAATCCACAGGGAGCGATCAGGCAGAGTGATGTCACCATGTTGTATTTAACTGGAAGACATTGCTGTGGGTTCTTTGGATGCTGTGCAGGCCATCTTTGGGAAGGGTACCCATGCTCAACCCAGCCCTGCACCCCCTCTGCCCACTCTCCTTGCCCTCTGCCAGCCCATGGTGCTTGGCAGAGCCTCCCAGGTCTCTCTCTTGCCCCTTGGGCCCGTCACCGATGACAAATAGCTTCTAACGCTTTCCTTGTGTAAACTCCTGCTGCCGCTCTTCCCGGTCCCTGCCTCGCTGGATCACCCTGCCTGCGGCGGAGCTGGTTCAGGACACGATTACGTGTCCTGGCTGCCAGGTAGGAGGCTGGGCAGGAGTGATGCATGCGCTGCCTTCGGCTCTGGAGTGCCTGCCTGCCAGCCTCACTGCTGCTCCAGAGCCTGGTATTCCATGGGACACACCGCTGCTTCCTGCTGCCGGCGTTGCCTGGTGCCGCAGGAAGTACAGCACTGCTGTTGTGGCCTGGATAACTGCTCAGAGCAGCTGGGATCTGGAGCATCCAGAGCTGAGGAAAAACCCTCGCTCCCTGCTACCCTTCTGATCGCCAGGCTGGACCCTCCCAGTGGTTGCAGCTCTTGGCTTGTTTTCCATGTAGCAGCCAGGTTTGCAGAGTGGTGTTCTGGGGAATGCCTGGGTGCTCTGGGGGTGAAGCAGCACCCGAGTGGCCTGGGCTAAGCATTCCCTGAACAGCCAGATGTGTCGGTCTGTGCTGAGGCAGCATCTGGTGGGTGCTCACGTGACTCGGTGGATGCACGAGGAGCTCTGGCAGGAAACGAGACAGTTTTTTGCAGTAGTGACATTTCTCTGCTGCTTCCTCTTGCTCCCAGTTCTCCACCAGTGCTGGGGAGTGAGATGAGGAGCACCAGGACTGCTGGGCAGGGGTGGTGCCCGGGGCATGACAGCCCGGAGGAGCCATGGGGCAGGGACTGGGTCACCAGTCTGTGGTGCAAGAGCCTTGCACATAATTTCCCTGCCTCTGGTGCTCCTTCCCAGTGGGTGTTTGGCATGCTGGGTGTGGCATGTGTGGGAATTGAATCAGCTGACTGTTTTCCAGACAAAGGCATGAGGTGTGTGTCCTTGTTGAGGCTTGTGCTGGTGCTCCTGGCTTGCTGGACACTGCTGGAGTTTCTGCTGGAGCAAGAGCTCCAGGCTGTGCAGGTGCCTCATCCTGGGAAGCCCCTTTGTCCCATAGGCACCTCCTTGGTTGTGAAACCTTTAGGGCAGGTGTTTTGCTGTCAGCACATGGCCTCCTCTCTGATGGGAGTATAATAAATTTTTGTAAAAATTCTCTTTAATAAAAAGTCTTCAATAAGGAAAAAAAAAGGATAAAAAAAGAGAAGTTAGGAAACTTTCCCTTCCCTGGCAAGAGCAAGCTGTTCCCTTGCAGCACACTGTGTGCGAGTTAAAAGCAGTTACACTTTCCTGGCCCATGCAGTTGACAGCCCTAGTCCTGAGTGCCAGAGCAGGGGACACAGTGCCAGCATGTCCCCTCCTGCCCCACTGCTTGTGGTGTCACACTTGCTGCCCTTAGAGCAGGGGTACACAGCTCCCTTGTTTGACATGAAGTGGGTCACATCCAGGCTCTGCCTGCAGGATCCTGACCCTGTTCTGGCTGGTTGTGCCCAAAACACGGGCATGAGCCTGAAGGAAGAGCCAGTGGGAATGTGCCATGCACCTTTGACCTTAGGACATGCCAACTCCGTGATTGCTTGGGCGGGAGCATGCGACTGTATAAAAGCCCTGGAGGAGACCTTGCTCTGGCAGTGCGGGCCGGTCTCTCTGCACAATGACTGACCCCAAGGAGCCTGAGAATGGGGCTGTTGAGCTGGGCACCCCTAATGCTGCTGCCCCCACAGGGACCATGTCCACCCGGCGCCTCCGCAGCGAGGACTACAATGACTACAGCTCCACGGACGTCACGCCGGAGGGGAGCCCTCCCGAGGGCATGAATGGCTTTGCACACCCCGACTCCTACCAGCGCTTCGGGGAGAGCAACGGGACAACGTGAGTGATGCTTCCCTCTTTCCTGGGCTGGCCCGGCACCGGGGAGGGTGGAGGAGGTCATGGTGGCTCCCTGCTGCCTGCTGGCTTTGCTAGAGGATGCTGGAGCCATGGTTTTACTGGGAGTTCTCCTGGGGGTGATGAGGGCAAAGCTGTGGTCCTGCATCTGTGGGGCGCTGGCACCAAGCGAGCAGCTGTCCCAGTGTTGCTCTTTGCTTTCTGGTGAAGCTGGGCTTGCTGGCAGTGGGCAGTGATTGATGCTTTTCCCAGTATTCCCCTGCTCCAGCTTGGTTTGATGGGGAGCTGTGGCAAGCAAACAGCATGCCCATATTCTAAGGATACATGGGCATGTTGCAGCCATGTTCTGGGGGTTTCCTTGTGCCCAGGTGTGCAGAGGATGCTGCTTTTCCTGACAGAGACTGATCCCTTCAACTCAGATACTTCCTTGTGCAGCTCCTTGGTGTTGGGCTGTGCTTATGCTGGGTTTTGCCATGAAGTTGGTTTTGCAAATGCCCACCCAAAATCTGTTTGTTCAGTCTTTGCCTTCACACCTAGCTCAGTCCCAGCTGTCTGAGCTGGGTTCAGGGGACAGGATCATGACCTCCATGTGCATTCCCTGTGGCAGTACAGAGCTGCTGTGGACACCCTCAACAGGATAAGCTGTGTATGGTCTGGGTGTGGGCACCTGCTGACAGTCACCTCTGCTTCTGCTCTCCCTCAGTTGGTACCAGACCCTGATCCATCTGCTGAAGGGGAATATCGGGACGGGGCTGCTGGGGCTGCCCCTGGCTGTGAAGAATGCCGGCATCCTGGTAAGGCAGCTCAGCCCTGCTGTGCTGGAGCTTGTGGGGCAGAGTGACCCCAGGGCACTGGGCAGCTCACACGGCCAGTGTTGGGGCTGTTGGGGCTTGAGTCCCTGCCCAGACACCTCTCAGTGTGACTTGCACATGTTTGCACCCCAGGCTCTGTGGCTTTGTTTTGCTGCTGAGACTGTTCCTGCTGCTCCTGCATTGTTGCTGCCTGGTGTGGGGGAGTTCAGTGTGTGAGCTGTGCCTGTGGTTTCCTCTGCTGGGTCAGGCAGGACGCTGTGTCCAGACCATGACCTCTTCATCACCTGTATAATAGGGCTGTACAAGATAGTTTGGAAAACAATTCTGGAAGTGCTTTGCTACGCCCAAACTGCCCCAACTTGCTTCTTTTCTATCATTCCTGCCAAGCTCGTGGCTCTGTCAGGTTACTTGGTCTTGGGGTCTGGTTCCTGGGAGCTGCACCAGAGCTCTGGTTCAGCCTCCAGCAGTGTTTGCACTCACCCAGCCCATGGAGTTCTGTCTGGAAGTAGAAGGTACCGTGCAGCTCTGCCTTTGGCCGTCAGAGTGCAGCCTTCCCCCTCTCTTCCCTGCAGCTGGGTCCTCTGAGCCTGCTGGTGATGGGAGTCGTGGCTGTGCACTGCATGGGCATCCTGGTGAAATGCGCCCATCACTTCTGCAACAGGTAAGGAGCAACTCCCCTTCTCAGCCCTGCAACTCCTCTTCCCCAAAAAGCCATGGGGTTTTTCTGAAGCCCCTCAGCAGCAAGTTGCCCATGTCAAAGCCTCAGTGGGGAACTGCTCTTGTTTTTCACAGGAACTATTTTCCTTTTAATGTCACTATTTGCATTGGGAAATAGCAGACAGGGCTGATGTGATGACCCTTCTCCCTTCTCTGTGCAGGTTCCAGAAGCAGTTTCTGGACTATGGAGGTGCCGTGATGTATGGGCTGGAGGCAACCCCCAGTGCCTGCCTGAGGACACATGCCATCTGGGGAAGGTGCTGCTCCCCTGCCCCAGGCAGGGACTTGTCTTTGAGCCCAGCATGTTCTACAGCTGGGACAGAAGAGCCTCTGGTCACTGAGCTGTGTCAGCAGATAAGCAAAAGTGACATAAAATGCTATTTGGCTCACCTGCCCTGAGTGCTCAGTGTCCCCCAGAGGTAACGCTGAGGTCTTTGATCCAGTACTGTCCCCAGCCAGATGTGACTTATGCTAAAGGAGTGGCATAACTAAGTCTCCACAGCATAACAAAGGGATGATTAGGGTCTGGCAGTGCTGACCCATCTTGCTAGACATGGAACATGTCCAGTGGCTGCTCCCTGCCCCGTGGGTGTCCCACATTACATCACACAGATCATTGCACATCAGGGGCTGGGAACATTCACCTGTTCCTGTGTCCAGGGAGTGTTGTTTTCAGCTCTGACAATTCAGCAGCGGACTGAGATGCTAAACCTAAAAAGGAGACTTTTCTCCTGAGGGTGGTCCTGACCCTGTGGAAGGGATGGGAAGGGGAGACTGGAGAGCCTGAGATCTGTGAGGTTGGGTGGAGAAAAGGTCCTCTCTCCTGATCACAGAGAAGTGAGCTTGGTGTGCTCTGACCTTTACACCCTAATCTTGTCGAGAGCAGCATCTCTGCAGTGTGCAAGTGCAACCCAAAACAACCCAAGTGGCCTCTTATTTCTGTATGATCTGGCTGACAAATGGTCTTCTTTGGCTTTCCAGGCGTATAGTGGGACTTTTCCTGATCATCACTCAGTTGGGTTTCTGCTGCGTGTACTTTGTCTTTCTGGCGGACAATCTGAGACAGGTTGGACTTACACCTCCTTTATGAGCAGGGGGGAGGTGAGAGGGTGTGATGGTGCTTGGGTTGTTCTTAGTTCCTGTGTCCTGTGCCCTGTTCTCCACCAAAGGTCTGGTTTCTGTAGGATATGCTGCTCAGAAAAGTACCACTCCTCTGCCCAGATACTTTGGAGGATTGATTTTCCTGTTCAAACAGAGCAGGTTTTCCTGAGAATCTCTGTGATTTTGCAGAGGTGCTGGAGCTTTCTGTGTTGCCTAGGAGAAGTGGGGCCATTCCTAGGGAGGGAACAACAGGAAAGGGATGAAATCAGAGGGACTGTGCCTTTTCTGTCCTGTCCCCCTCAATTAATTGGTTTATTGCTGTCGATGGTAATGTGTGAGTCCCAGGACTTGCTGTGAACCTCTCTTCTCCCTTCCTTGGATCTGTTTGCATTCCAGTTTCTTTCCTCATCCTGTGGCTCTGGAGCTTAATTACATCTTTAGAGAAAGAGTTTCTTCCTGCCAGGCCTCAGGAGGAAATAAACAGAAACCCCGAACCGCTTGGCTGGCTCCTGTTCTGTAAGAAACTGGGAATAATGAGTCCCCATTCCCAGCCTCTGCCAGCTCAGTGCCTTGCAGGCACTGCTCAGCTTTTTTCCCCATGTGCTCCTGCTCTGCTCTTGCAGCAGTGGTCTGGTCACTGCCACCACGGCTGTGCCCTTCGTCAGCTCTTCCCTGATGGCCATCAGCTTCAGAGGGGGCTTCTGGGGAGCAAGGGGGAGTCCTGCCAGTGTGAGCCTCTTCCTCTGCTCCTGGAGCAGCAGCTGAGGAGATTCCCATTGTGGGGTGGCAGGAGGAGTAAATGGGTCAACACTGATGATCTGATGCCACCAGCCCCTAGAGCAGGAGACAGCAGGGTGTGTGCAGGGGCCAGGCTGCTGCTGGCTCCCACCCCTGGGAACAGCCCCCTGCTCCACTTCAAGGTGGGCTTCTTTCTCCTCAGCCCCTCACAGCAAAGACTGAAGGCTGCCTCAAGCCTCAAGGGAAATTTGCAAAAACCTGCAAATCCACACCATTTTTTTAGGCCACAGGTGGGAAACCCCTTGGCTTTAGTTTTGGAATTTTTTTGGGTGGGGAGAGGGGAGTGTTGCTTGTTTCTTTTTGTGGTGAGGAATAGCGTGTTAGGTGGGGAGTCGTGGTGCAGGTGGTACCTTGGGTGAGGTGCCTCTGTGTAGGGCAGGGCTTTGGTTTGGAAAACGGCTTTGGAGCAAGCCACGAAGAGGCAGGGCAGGCTGGGGCTTGAGCAGCACTGTCCCATGGGTGTGTGGGCCTGTGCTGCCCTCTCCCACAGAGGATGCTGGTTTACACAGAGTTCTTCAGCCTCTCCTCTGGGGCAGGACTTGCTCTGGAGCAGCTTAAATCAGTTTTCAGGCCGCTCTTTGCTGCAGTGACTGGACAGGACCTGGTACCTGAACCAGCTTAGTCATGGTTGTACTGATGATTCAGTGAGCCCATGCTCTTGGGAGGGATGGCTCAGCCACCTGGGTCCTGGGCCTGAGCTATCTCTAGAAGTGAGCGCATGGCCTGGAGTGCCTTTGGAATGAAAGACCCCAAGGAAAGAATGATTTGTCATGAAGAAAGTGAACTTGGGGGCCAGCAGTAGTTTCTAGATGTTCTTGCACGTGAACGGGGCGCTGGGTGACTGAAGGACTGTGTGAGTTAGATAACAGCTTGGTGCAACAAGAGGAAAAGGACCTTTGGAAGTGCCTCTTTCCTCTCTTCTCAACTGGCCTTAGGGGCTGTGCAAACGTGCAGCCTGTGCTCTCTGCCCCCTGTGTGCCCGGCTGCTGAGTCCTCCTGCTCAGTGAACCTGGGGTCAGGCAGGATTTGCTGTCCTGGCTCAGGTGCCATAGCCAGTCCCACCTCTGCCCCCTGCAAAATAACAGGGATTTGCTTAAGAACCATTTGAAAACACGTGTTGGTGTGATTTTAATCAGCTAGCTGTGTTTGAAGTGAGCTCTTGGGGTGCTCTAACCCACTTGGGATCTGTGGCTTTTAGACCTGTGTGATGGGGTTCACCAGGGCTTTCTGTGCTTCCCCAGGTTGTGTCTGCTGCAAACGGGACCACCAATGACTGCAGCTCAAACAGGACGGTGGTGATGACCCCCACCATGGACTCCCGGCTGTACATGCTTTCTCTCCTGCCTTTCGTGGTGCTGCTCACGTTCATCCAGAACCTCAAGGTCCTGTCCCTCTTCTCCATGCTGGCCAACTTGGCCATGCTTGTCAGCCTTGTTGTGATCTACCAGTACATTGTCAGGGTACGTGCGCATGGTTCCCCTCTCTCATTTCTGTGCTGTCCCATGTTCTGGCAGGTGGAGGGAGCTCGGGGTGTTTGGATGCTGTGGGGTGCTGCTTGCTCCTGTGGGCATGATGGTTCCCTGTGCTCTGCAGGGCTTTCCCTGCAGTATGGGGCTTTGACAGGGAGTGATGGGAACAGGCCAGGTCTTCCCCATCCTCCCTGTGTCTGAATTCTGCATGGGCTTTTTTCCAGGACATTCCTGATCCCAGAAACCTGCCTCTAGCAGCAGCCTGGAAGACCTACCCTCTGTTCTTTGGCACCGCGATCTTTGCTTTTGAAGGCATTGGCGTGGTAAGTCTGGGTGTGGGGCAGTGGGGCTGCTGCACAGGAGGCTCAGCCCTGCTTGGACTTGGCTGCAGCACCTGCTCTGCTTTGCAGCTGCATTTGCAGCTGAACTGCTCAGACAGTAGCCCAAATTCTGGATGATGCTGTTAGCTTTAGCTCCAGGCTATCTCCTGGGTCAAACTCTGGTGCTTCCATCTGAGGCTGGAGGAGCACATGCTCCAAACTCAGGAGGCTGGTTGCTGCTTTAAAGGTGGCTTTATCTGGCAGTAGATTGGGAGTCACACCAGCCTCTGCCTTGGGCTGTGCTGGCTGACCTGCAGATAAGGAATTGTCCTGAGTCTTGTTACCAGGCTGAATCCTGAAGTTGCCTAAATGGCAGGCCAAAAAGCGTGGCATGAAAAGATGTGATCCGTTCCTTCCCACCCTGCTGCGGAGGCACCGAGATCTCCCTTCGGCAGCCGCGTGGCCCCAGCCTGCCCATGCAAATGGGCCTCTCATGCAAGATGCTGTAAATAGACCAACTGTGTCTGTGAAAAAAGCTGGGTGGGTGGGTGGAGAGCTTAATGACTCCCTAAGATGTTGTGGGTTGTTTCCGGGAGCTCCCTTCAAAGGAGGAAAAAATGTTTTCATCTCTTAATATAAGCTGGCTGTGTAAACACAGGGCTGGAGAGGGCCAAATCCATTACAAGGGGAGTGTTTACTGAATGCTGTGCCCTGGGCAGAGGGTTCTTGCCAGCGCTGAGGCACAAATGCTCTCTTCCTTGCATGACTTGGAGGTGAAGAAGCAAATAAAAGTTATTCCTGTCCTACCTCCTCACCAGATCTGCCACTGTGTCTCTTCTTGAAATCAACACCACCCAAGGACAGCTATAAAAATGTTTGCTGAAGGCCTATATTTAGTATTAGTATTACAGAGGTGAGAGACTTACCTCTGTCCTTCCTCTTTTTATTGTCCTGCCTGGTTGAAATCTGTCCAAACTTGATAGCAGAGGAGAGCGTGTCTTGGTCTTTCCAGGATTTGCTGGGGAAAATAGGACAGGGTAAAATAGTGGGCATGGCTGTGCTGTTTTGGAGTGCAGAGTGTAGTGCACCCAAGGTATCGAGTGGTTGGCATTGCCCCAAGACCCAGCACTGGGCACAGCTCCTGCCAAGGGCAGGGAGCAGTTCCCATTCTTAAGGCAAGCTCATGGGTGACTTGCTGGAGATTTCCTGTGCTGAGCCTGAAGCTCTCCAATGGGAGCACAGAAATTGGATCTCCAGTTCAGTTTTTTTTTCAGCTGGATTTTCCAGGCTCCATGTGTGACTATCCCATCCCCTGGCATGGGAGGCTGTGCTTGGCCACAGGGCTGCCCCTCCAGCTTTTTGGGGCTGAGAGGTATAGAGGAACGGGCAACCTGCTGCTCTGTCATCTTCCTCCTTCTCCTCCTCCTCTTCTCCCAGGTGCTGCCTCTGGAAAACAAGATGAAGAACCCCCGTCAGTTCCCAGTCATCCTCTACGTGGGGATGACCACTGTCACCATCCTGTACATCAGCCTGAGTGTCCTGGGGTACCTGCGCTTTGGGGCGGACATTCAGGCCAGCATAACACTCAACCTGCCCAACTGCTGGTGAGCCCCTGTGGGGAGTTGAAGGACTTGGGGGTCCCAGACAGGGAGGTGGGAGAGGGGGTGGCAGGGGACTCCTTAAGAGAACTAATCTGGGTGAGCATGAGGATAGCCATATTTGCCAAACTTCCAGGAGTGAGACAAGGGTTGTCTGATGTGTAGGCTGGAAGAGGCTCGTTGCTGCCGTGTCTGAGCCTGGTCTTGGAGCTCAGACTGCTTCATTGAGGTCCCTGGTGGTCCCTGCCTGGGTAGGTGCAGCTCCTGCCTTTTTCTTGGAGCCTCGTGGCATCTTTTTGGAGCTCAGCAGTGCTCTGGCTGGCAGATGTTTAACACAACCCCCGTGCAGCCGTACCAGAACATCACTGAATTGTGCAAAATCCGCTTCTCTTCCTCAAATGTAGCACATGAAAAACTAATCCAAAGCTGGGAGCTCCCAGAGGGAGCGAGATGTGACATCTCCATGTGTGGGTTGTGCTCCTTGTTTGCAGCCCTGGAGCTCAAACTCCCCCTTCTTGGCTCCACATTGTGCCTGGATGTGGCTCATCACGAGCCAATGCTTTGCCTGTGAGCACTGGTGCCATGAGGATACCCCTTCCTTCCGTGGGGGCTGAGCTCTGCAGCAGCCTCCCAGACCTGCCTGTCCTCTGGGATCTGGTGAAGCCTCTTGAGATGCTCCAGTTGCTGTCTGGAGCCCTGTGGCCTGACCCCATGCCTGCCTGGAGGCGTTGTTGCTCCTCTTGCCAGGGCTGGTGGCTGCTGCAGCAGCTGCCCAAGCTGTGTGCTGCTCTGTCCTGGGGGATGGGTGCCTGCTCAGTATCACGGCTCCATATTCATCCCACAGGAGAAATGCAATCTCTTTGATGGTCTCTGCTGGCTTGAAATCCTGCAAGAGACCAGAGTGAGAACTGGAGCTGGGAGTGCCTGTCCTCCCCACCCCATCCTCTCTGCTGCTAGTAGCACCCAGCACCATGCAGTGTGACTTGCTGTCTCACTGTCTCACTGAGTAAATTTGGGCAGAACTCAAGTTTTGAGTCACTGAGGCTTCCACATGCTGTCCTTGTAGAGCTGCACAGCTGGGGCTTGGGAGACAGCAAAGATTTGACAAAAATAGAGCCTAGTTTTGCTTTAATTATTGCTGTGTGGGTTTCTTTTCAGTTTGAGTGCATGGATGTTCATTCGTGCTGGGTCTGTGTGGTGACTGCACTGCTGGATGTTGGTGTTGGTGTGGAAGAAGATCCTGCTCCTGCCGAGAGCCTTGTCTTGTCCCCTGCAGGGGCTGGGAGCTCTGCCAGGTCCCTGCTCTCAGTGAGGAGGGATGGGGCTGGTGGAAAGATGTGCCTGTGTTGTAGGGAGGTCTCAATCCCACCGTGCCAAGCACAGGAGGTGTGATCCCGTCTGCTCAGTAGACTGAAGTACAGTGTGGAGGGGATGAGATGCTGCTACTTCTCCTGAAGGTGGAAAGCAGGTCATTTCCAGGTTTGGGCTCTGCGTGCCACAGCCTGCAATGACATCTGCTGACCTGAAATGTGCAAAGGAGCTTCTGCAGGGGATCTCAGCTCTGTTTGCCTTGAAGAATGACATTCCTTTATAACAGGTCCTTAGAATGGGCTAGGCTACAGAGAGAAGAGTGCAAATGCATGCTGGTAGGAGTATCCACACCTTCTGTCTTTTCTTAAAGTAAACTACTTTTCTGAAAGTATTGTGAAGTTACTTTTCTGAAAGTAACCATAGGGTTTTTTGGATAGTGAGAAGAGAACAGCCCTTTGGAAGCAGCTCCTGGGGAAGCCTGGGCACGTGGCAGGGCTCCTACTGGCATCTGCAGGGAAGGTGTGCTGTGGTCCTTTTCAGTCCACATGCAGGACAGCTTGATGTTTGTGCATGTTGCCTCTGGGCAGAGCATTCAGTGGATGTTGGACTTAGAAATGGATTATCTCAAGTAAGGGCTGTGATAGTTGAGATAAAGTCTTGACTACTGCTCCTGTGCATTAAACCACAGGTGTTGGGTGAAGACTTGCTCTCGAAATGAGTGTCTTGCCCATCCTGCCTCACCCATGGGTTTTCTTCCTGGCAGTAAAAGCCTGGGCTGCAGGAGCTGGTCATAAGGGCTGTGGGTGAGAAGTCATGGGGTTTGCCTGCAGCCTGGAAGACAAGGCAAGGATTGTGGTGGAGGTGCTGCATCCTTCCTTGGCTGTAGCCATTGCCTGGAGGTCTCTGGAGCAGATTTGGTGAACATCTCGGGAATCGTTGAGTTACAGGGTGACTAAGGACTTTCCCAGTCTCATTTCTCTGAAACCACAGCTTCCTCAAACAAGGAGTATGTCAGTTCCCAGTGCCCAGGTCTAACCACAGTGTACAAAATACTGTGCTGCTGTGCAGAAATCCTCCTTGCCTCCTCGGAAGGGTTGCTTCACTGCACCATCTGAAGGGTGAAGAAATGCTGTAGTGAGGGGGAAGCTGTTGGGTTGCATGTGTCCAGTTGAAGGTAGGTAATGACAGAGCTTACGGTCCCAGGAGGGTATTTCACTTCTTGCAGCCTTTTGGGATGGCCTGGCATGGCAATCTGGCTGCATGGGCCCCTGTTTTCTGTGGATCAAGAGTAATGCTTGAATTCTTCCTCTTCTTGGAATTTAAAATGCCCTTTGATCTTATTGTCCCGGTTCTTGACCTGTGCAGGACAGGTACACAGCCTTCTTCTTTACTTTTTTTTAGTAACAGCTATTAATCATGGATTGCCCTGGAGCTCTTTATGGCTTTTATAGAATCACTTGCTTGGGAATACAGTGATAAGATATGCCAGCCATGGGTCGGTGGCTCAAGGCTCCTATGCACACGTGTGGCTGCACAGGTGCACTCTGGACTCTGGAGATAACTTTGTGTTCAGTTTGCCTGTGGAACCTCAGGGTGATTTAGGTTGGAGAGGACACCATGGGATCACTGGGTCCTCTCACCTGCTCATAGCAGGGCCAGCTTAAGTGTTGAATATCAGTAAGGACAGTGGTTCCCAACCAATCCAGGCCCTTCTTCTGGCCCTTAATCATCCTTTGGAGATGCAGCTCTGTCCTATTGCACCTGGTTCTGCTGTGAAACTCCAAGAAGAGCCTGTTACTCTCTCCTCCATGCCCTCCTATTAGGCAGCTGAAGACATTAATAGCATCCCCTTCTAACCTTCTCATCACACTGAATGAGCCCAGGGCTTGCAGCCTCATTTTGTAAATCATGCTTCAGCCCCAACCATCTTAGTAGCCTGCACTCAACTTGCTCTGGTAGGTCAGTGTCCTGTTGTGGGGGTATCAGGACTGGACACAATACTCAAGATGCACAAGCCCCAAACAAGAAAGTAATCCCTTAATCCCCATCCTTTTGCTTTTGCTAACAGCCTGGTTTGTGATTGACCTTAGTCACTGCAGGGTCCTGCCACTGGCTCCTGTTCAGTCTGCTGCCCACCAAGACCCCCAGGTCCTGTTCTCCTGGCCCAAGCCCTCCCCATGTGTGGGATTTTGTGTTTGCACTTGAGGTTTGCCTGTGACATCATGTTGTTGCTCCAAGCTGTGTCAGCCATTTCCTCCAATTTGATCTTGCTTGGAATTTGCTGAGAATGTGCTCTGGGTCACTGAAAGCTTATCCAGGTCACTGATGAGGATATTTCCATGATTGCCCCTTGGCAAATCCCTGCTGGCTGTCCCCACTGTTCAGTATCTGCCTGGAAATGGAAGCCAGGAGAACTTAACCCATACTCTTCTGGGGATTGAGGTGAGGCTGATTACCCTGTAGCTTCCCTCATCCTTCTTGAAGGTGGATATTATTCTCCTCCCGAGGCAGCAGGACCCCTCCTGAGCACCCTGCTCATTTGAAGATGATAAGGTGGCTTCAGGCTGCTGTTGGCCACAACCTTGAATACATCTGGTCTGGTCCCACAGGCTTGTGTAAAATTCCATTCGCTTAGGTTGATCCCTAACTCCGTCTGTGGGAAATGTTTGACTCTGCCATAACCTGCCACTAGTGTTCAAAGTTGTCTTGCATGGGAATGCTTGGATTTCTCTGATTTGAGGCTGTCGTAGCAGGTGGATGCTGAGACCCAGTGTACAGAAGGGCACAGGCCCAAAAAAGGTAGAGGGAAGGCAGGAGCCAGCTACATTCCTCAGCTTGGATTCATCCCGTATTTACCCAAGTGGTATGGCCAGGACCCACGTTTCCTGCTTGGTTAGTGTGTCTTGAGTTGGGGAAGGGTTAGGACCATATGTGAGGTAACCAGATGTTACTTCTCTTTTGAAGAGGCTTTTTCTACTGAGGGCAGAGATGGGGCTGGGAGATGCCTTTTGGTCACCCGTGACTGGCTCTCTCCTGCAGTCACACTGTGTCACTGCAGGGTCTGGGACATGGTGAGATCTGACTTGGGGTGAGCCCGAGGTGCTGTTTGCAGCCTTCTGTACTCTGCCTTCCTTCTACTCAGCCCAAACTGCTCTTTTAACTGTCTTCCCCCCAAACATGTATTATGCAGCATTCCAAAAATAGCTGCTCTTTTTTGTTTGATGGAGGAGGCTGAGTTGCCTTTTCACATCGCTTTGCTTTTGGAACACAGTGATGTTCACTTTGCATGGAAGCCCAGACTTATCCCAGCAGTGCTGTCCTCTTCCCCCTCCTCAGAAGCCAAGCAGTAGCTGGAATGTGTAATCATGGCTGCAGCTGATACATGTCTTTGCTGTCTCTTGCTCAAGAAAGGTCCTTGTGAATTAAATGCGTCACCCCTAATTTTCTGAGGGTGTTCAGGAGTGGAGACCACTGACTCACAAAAGTCTTTGCAGAGCATTCTCCTCCTGCTTTCTGCTGTTGATGTTACAGGGGCTGGAGCAAGAGCCTGTCTCACTGTGTCCTCGTCCCTTGCAGGCTGTACCAAGCTGTCAAGCTGCTCTTCTCCTTTGGGATTTTCTTCACCTACGCCGTGCAGTTCTATGTGCCTGCCGAGATCATCATCCCTCCCCTCGTGGCCCGGGTGTCGGAGCGCTGGGGCTGGCTGGTCAACTTGCTCCTCAGGATGGCCCTGGTCTGTGTGACCTGTGAGTACAAACCACCTTGTCTGACCTTCCCCATGAGGCTGTGGCATCTCCTTCCCACTGAGCCTTCACCCCTCGCCCCAGCACCTCTGGCCCTGCTGCTCGACCCCTCACAGCTGGCAGTCCCTGGGCCTGGCTAATGCAAGCCAGCAGGTCAAGGTGGCCTCTAAGAAGCAGTAGCCGGGGTCCTCTGCCCCCTCTGTATGGGACCAGTCTTCTCAGTGGAGGAGTAGTAAACTGCATTGTTTAGAAGTGGCAGATCCCCGTGGAGCCTCAGGCCTGGGATTCTCCTGATGGCAATTTTGTGGGACATTGAGTCCCACCAGGGTTTGCATGGAACACCCAGCAAAGGGTTCAGTGCCAGGGCAGCCCAGAGCAGAGGCTGTTTTCCATAGGCAGTGTGCAGCCAGGCTCCTCGTGCCTGTGTGAAGGGGACACAACTGCAAAGGAGTCACTGACTGTGAGGGATGGGGTGTTCTCGTGCCCACACACTCACTGCAGCGTGGAGCACAGCAGGAGACAGCTGACCAGGGGTAGGTGACCCAGAACCAGAGCCCTGGCGTGCTGCAGTGCAGAGTGTGCTGCCAGGCAGGTGTGCCTGCAGCAGCCCCACAGGGTCCCTTCCCTTCCTGGTGTGTGGTGCCTGTAGTAAGGTTCTGGTGGAAAAGGCTCCTGGCTCGAGCCTGGTGGACCTTTGGGAAAGGTGTGGAGCAAATCAGGTGTTATCTGATTTTGGCTGGCTTTGATTCCTGAGGACTAAACACTTGTTGTCAGCACAGCTGAGACGCTTGACTGATGTCCCTGGCGTCCCCTGCTGAAATGGAGCTTTGCTCCATGGCTTGATGCTGCTGATGCACCAGAGCTGAGCATCAGGGACCTGGCCACGTGTCCCAGCTGGCGTTGGTTTGGGTTTGAGAGGAGCATGGTGCTCACTCAGGGGTGGTGGAGCTGGCTGAGAGCAGGGTGCTGCTGTTCCTGGGCTCTCACTAATGATGGGCCAGAAGCACTGCATTAACAGAGGTGGGCAAGGCCCATCTCCTCTGCGCTGAGTTCCTGAAGCCTTCATGTCCTCAGAGGGTGCAGGGATGAAATCCTGCCATGCTGGGCGATGTGCTCTGGCCACCCTGGTGCCGTAGGTGGACTGGGAGCCTGCTTGTGGGGTTGGAGCCTCTCCTGGAGGGTGTTGGGCTGTGCCAAGCCAGGGAAGTGAAGGCTTGGAGAGATGGGATGGCTTTAGGCATCATCAGTGGCTGTACCCTCCTATTTGGGAGTAGGGAGACAGCAGAGGTGTTGGTAGAAGGATGCTGGTTCCTTTGTACCTCCTCCCCTCACCCTTCCATGTAAGAGATCTCTGTGGCTGCTGCTGAGGATAAAAGCAATTAGGGGGGTTGCATGAATATTCATTGCATGACTGTGTGGCCGAACAACAAGCCCCCACCAGGGCTTTGGCTCCAAAGAGAGGATGCAATCTGGTGTATGGGTGTCTTTCAAGCTTAGACTTCAAAACCAGCACACTTAAAACCCTTTGAATTAATACCTGCAGAAATCAGACCGTTTCCCTGGAGGCTGAGGACTGCAGCTGGTGCTTCAAATCTGCTTGTTTTACAGGGGAGTTAATAATTTTGTTTACTTTTGAGTCCAAATAGCAGTGTGGGGTGGGCTGAGGATGCTGTTGGAGGGGAGCTGCTCTGCTCTCCACACAGGCTGCTGGAGCAGGGATGCTGCTTGCAGCAGATACCTGGCAGAGCACTCCTTCAGCTCTGTGCAGGGCTGAGCACCAGGATAAACTGGCACAGGACCTTTGTTGCTGTTTCCCTTGGTGAAGGGATGGTTCATCTCTAGGCTTATCCAGATGACAGCAGTGCTGCAGTGGTGGCACTCCCAAGCCTTCCTTCTCCTGCAGTTCCATGGGTGATCTTTGGCTCAGGGAGGCTCCAACAGCCTCTCTTGCCTGTAGCTGATAGCCAGGGAGAGAACAAATCCCTCCAATGAGGAGCCCTGAGATGTCCCTTCTCTGCAGAGGCTGCACCTGCCGTGGTTCTAGGTGTCTCCTGTTTCCAAGCAGAGCTTTCAAAGCAATAAACCAATTCATTTCTCTTGGTCACTGGTTAAGCACTGAAGTCTGCTTTGCTTGCAGAGGGTTCTCTTGTGTTGTGCAGAGCTCTGGTGACATCCCTCTGTCCTCTCCTGGCGCCGTGCAGGAGGAGGGGGAGCAGGAATATCCTGGAGCTCGCACTGCTAAACTCAAGCTGTCAGGAGTCTCCCAGGGGGATTTTCCTTGGCTGCAATTTTCACCTAACAAATGTTCTCCCCGGGGCTGTGCCGTGGGCGTGCTGCTGCTGGAGCAGCTCTAAACACATGCAAACCACACGGATTGATTTGGGGTGGGGGGAGATGCCTTTTTCTTCCCATCTCCTGCTTTTATGGGGTTTCTGAGGCTTTATGGCTCCCCAGGTGTGGGGAGCAGGAGTGCTGGCTCGCACAGTGGGGTCAGGAATGCTGGCAGCCAGCGGCACACATCCTGCTCAGCCCTGGAGCTCGCTCTGGTGGTGCCCAGGGCGACAAAAAGGGTTGTTAATTCAACAGCTTAATTGCTTCTTGGGGAGGAGTTGCCGGAAAAACATACGACCTTGTCTTCTGTCAGGGAGGAGGGCAGAGGTGTGACTCAGCCAGTGGCATCCCTGGGTGGGGTTTTGCTTGCTCGGACACAGGGAGGAGCGTCTCTGCTGTCTGGCAGGTGGCAGCACTGATGTCGTGTCCGTTCCTTCTCCAGGCGTGCTGGCCATCCTCATCCCGCGCCTGGACCTCGTCATCTCCCTGGTGGGTTCGGTCAGCAGCAGCGCCCTGGCTCTCATCTTCCCCCCGCTGCTGGAGATTGCCACCTACTACTCCGAGGGCATTCACCCCCTCGTCATTGCCAAGGACGTCGCCATCAGCCTCTTCGGCTTCGTGGGCTTCGTGGTGGGCACATACGAGGCGCTGGTGGAGCTGGTGGCCCCCGCGGCCACCGTGGTGAATGCCACCACTGTCCTGGTGCAGTGACTGTCCCCCTGCCCCGCCGGCCCTTCTGGACGCCGAGCTGGGGGTGCAGGGGCACTGGCCACTGCTCTTCTGGGAACGGCCTCCCCTCTCCTCTTGGGAAGCGTGGTGGGTTTGGTCTGGGAGAGGACGGGGCTGCCCGGCTGCAGCAGGATCCTGCCCTGGGCTCTGTCTGGAAGGTGGGATCCGGGCTGGGGCAGTGCCTTCCCTGGGGGCTCTTAGGACAGGTGGTAGAGCAGAACAGCCCCTCTGTAAATAGTCACTTTGAGAGGTAAGGAATCCCAGGGATGTAGATTTTATTTTATTTTACTATTTTTATTTTTTTAAATCCCAACCTTTACATATTTCCCCTGTCCTTCAGTCAGGACAGGGAACAGGGACTACTCTTTTTTGTGCCAGTTTGATTTTTTTTTTTTTTTTCCCTGAGCACTTTATTTTTACAGCAACAGACAAACCTCAGCTCAGGTTAGAGAGCGTGGAGCTGCCTCCTCACCCTGGCCTTGTGGGGAGAGTGGGCAGAGCCTGAGGTGCGGAGCTCCTCAGTGGGATCCCCAGCCATGAGCATTGGCTCCTGCAGTGCTCCAGCTCTGTTTCCAGCTACCTTGAGCAGGAAGTCTGAGCAGGCTGTGGAGCTGGGCACTGGGCACAGCACTTCCCTGGCCTGGGAGGGTTTGCTGAGCCCTGGCCCACGCTGTCAGTAGTGACACTCATTTATCCCCATCCAGCGCACAACCCAGTGCTTGGCTTTCAGAAGCTTTACGGAACCCAGGCGTGTGGGGAGCAGACAGGCTCTGCCATAACGAGGGGCTGAGCTGGTCCCTTTTGGGTGGGATGGGGTGTCCCTGGGGGTCACCACAAGCTGCCCACATGCCACAAGAATACATCACCTTGTTTACAGTGCCTGAGCTGGCCCCGGCACGCTCCGCCTGCGTCTGCAGGCCGATACTGAATGTCAAATCACACACAAAAACTCTCTATATAATTTCTTTTTTTTTAACCCTTTCTCTCCTGGTTCCACTTCCTCTGCATCCTCTGCCTCCGCCCAGCTCCTCTCCTCCTGTAGGATGCAGCTCCCTAGCACTTCTCCCTGTGCTCCTGTTGCTTCTTTTGTCGTGGCTGGTGCATGCCTGGTGGGGACGGTCCCACGGCGCTGCTGCTTTCCTTCCTCTGAGAACCCAGCTTCCTCCCTAGAGCGTTTCATTGCCTTTCTGCTGGATTTCTACTTTTTTTAAGACAAGGGAGCAAATGCATCCTCCGCAGGATAGGCCGAACTCCTGCCTGCTAACGCAGCGTCTCCCAAATGCCATCTCTCTGTGGAGAGCCTTCATCCCTCATCCCACTGCAGCCCCATCTCCCTGGGGGTGGGCAGAGGCTGCAGGTGGTGGGAAAGGAGGGTGAGTACAGCACCAGTGGGCTGTGTTCCCGTCTCTGGTAGAGGGAGAGGTTCGCGGTTATTTTCGGTGTGTGACAGGATTCTGGGAGGAGAAGGCTGTGTGGAGCGGTGTCCCTGCAGCCTGCCTCTCCCTCGGTGGTGCTTGTGTCTGCACTGTGTCCCCTTTGCTGGCAGTTCTGGGTGCCCCGTGCTGTGGGGTGTACGTGGCCAGCTGTGGGGTGGGTCTGTGCCAGGTCACCGCCCCTTTCCAGCCCCTCACCTGCTCCCTGCATCTCTTGGGGTTCACCTCATCTCCTCCAAGGCTGTGCTGGGGAAGGTTTTGGCATGACCAGCATTGCTTGGTCAGGAGCAGAGCAAAGCTTTAACTCAAATCCTCCCTCTGGAGGGCACCATGGGGATAGAGAGGAAGCACCCAGGGCTGGGAAGGGGCTCCAGGGCATGACACAGGCGGGAGAAGTGCAATATTCATGTCCATCTCTGTGGACTGACCCCAGCGTGGCCCTTGGGCTTGGGTTTGAGTCAGAATTGTCACCCTCAGCAGAGGAGGGAGTGCCGTGAGGAGCAGGGGATGTCTGATGCTTCCTGTTGCCCTGCTAGTAGTGCACTCTAAGAAGGCTGGCCACATTTTAGGGACAGCTGTGTGCCAAGGCATGTCCCCAGCCTGGCACTGGGCGTCAGTGAGTTTGATCAGGCCTTGGCATCCAAACTCACTTTGCAAGCAGCAATGAAGACCTAATTTCCAAGGGGACTGGGATATCACAAAAGCATTAAATGGGTTTTGCAGCTCTTCCCTTTTGTTGGAGTGAGCAGGGGTGTTTGAAGATGGGGTGCTGGTGGCACACAAGGTGTGAGGGGCTCTGCTGAGCCAGGGGGAGCTGGCGCAGGACCCGATGGACACGAAAACTTGACACTTGTATATTGTAGGCTGCTCAGTAACCAAGAAACTTGTCTGTGTAAATATAGCAATGGTCACGTCTGTGTCTCGTGCCTATGGATATTGTCAGTGTACAGCACGGGTGCTGCCCAGTGGGAAGGCTGCTGCTGCACCTGAATCATGTATCTTACTTTAATCAATAAATATGATCTATTTTTTATGTGTAAAGGCTTTGGGGTGTGAAGTGTGGATTTCTCTTCCAAAAGAAGTGAGAGCAGGAGACGTGGAGCCCAGCAGGCAGCCAGGATCCCACCCTGAGCTGTTCCCACCCCCACACAGCACACACAATTTCCCCTCCTAGTGAGGGTTTCAAATAAAAGTGTTCCAGCTCTGCTGCTCAAAAAGTTAATTTTTCTTCCGACCTCATTTATGCAAGTAGGTTGAAGGAAGAGCTTATGGGCTTGTAGGGCTGGGCTTTTTTCTACCCCACCAAAGCTGTGCCTTGGTTTCTCATCTCCCTATTTATGCCAAAAGTGGGGCTGCAGCTGAAAAAAGAGCCTGGCATGTGAACAAAGATGGGGGATGCTGAGCTGCTGCTGATCCGCCCAAGAGATCAAAGGAGCAAAAGTCATCCCACGCTAGGAGACTCTGCTAGCACTGCTGCAGCTCGGCTTATCCCCTCTGCTGAATAATTCATGCCATTGCAGTGTCATTACAGGGCTGTTGGGGAAATCAGTGCTATAAAAAGTTCATCTTTAGAAACCCTGGCAGAATTTTTTTCTTCAACTAGGAGGCTTTTGCAGGCTGATGGGGACTGTGGATCTGAGGTCAGCTGAACGACAGGGCAGGAGGGACTGCTGAGCACAGGCAGCTCCTGGTGCTTCAGGGTATTTCTGACTATGGAGAATCCCCATGGTCAGATCCACAGCCATCCTTTCTTAGGGTTGAGCACTGCAGGGCTGTCCCCATCCCATGAAATGGCTTTGTTGAGGCTGCTCCTTCCCAGGTATCACTTGGTGGAGCATCATCTGTTGCTTTTGCCCTGCGCTGTGACCACTGGCCAAAGCAACTGTGGGGAGTTAAAAAATCTGGAGGAAAATATCACTGTTATTTGTGCTGCTTCTGCTGCTGGGAGGAACAATTTGTGTTTTTCTTATGGGCAATAGTGGCACTCTTAGTTCCCTCTTCTCTCTCCCAGTGTCTCAGACTGTTGCTGAGACACCTCAAAATAAAGTGTTCTCAAAAAAAAAGAGTGCAGGAATTGTGCTCTTTTAGGATGATGTTCAGAGGGATTTACCAAGAGAGTAAAACCAACTAGATAAAATACTTCTAATTCAGGCAGGGACTGCTTTCTGCTGAGCAGAGGTGGTAAAAAAATGTGAAAGTGCATGAGAGCTTTGGGAGCTAAAACAGGTGGTTGTTGGGGATGCAAATGAAAGCAGGGCTTCAGTTTGGGTCCTTTCAAGCCCTTTACTCCTGAACTAAGAGATACAGGAGGCTCGTGGTTTCCCAAAGCAAGACGAGGTACTGTGGGTCTGTCTGCCTCGTCCCTCTGGCCCTTACAGGATCCTCAAAGATGTATTTAACTTGCTGTCCTGCTACTTCCCTGAAAGGTTCTTGTGTCCAAAATAAGCTGTTTTTCCCCTGGCTGGAGCTAGGCAAGGATGTCCCATTTATTTACAAAAGAATCCCTGAGATAACTGAATAAAATCATAATAGTAAAAAAATCCAAACTCTTTTAATACTTTCCAAAAATTCGACAACAACAAAAAAGTTACATCAAACAACCAACCAAAGAAAACCTCTCACGAAGGAATGATACATTTCCAAGCACAAGGACAAACAGGCAAACCCACACTCAGCAGCCTCGGTGCCCCTCTCTGGGCAGAGATTTCAGGCAGTGCTGTTCAGTCTTTCTGGGATACAGCAGGGAGTCCCTGCTGCTGGCAGGACCATGTACAGCTGCATCCAGCGTGGGACCAGACAGCCATGGGGACAAGGCTGTGCACACAGTCCTTGGGGCAGGGTCCCCCTTACTCGTGTGAGCACAGCCCGAGTGGGCAGCCTGGTTTGAGTCTGTGGGTGGTTCCTGCTGTGACAGACCTTGTTGCTTGGTTTTTCTACAGAAATTGACTCCTTTTTTTTCTTCTTTTTTTTTTTTTTCCCCTTGGACTTCTGTTAGCCAGCGAGGGATGTGCTGATGGGACCAGCTGCATTCCCTCTTCTCTCTCCCAGTGCCAGGGAGCAGACATGAAGAGGATTTGCACCAGATGATCCGTTCCACGAGCAAACTGTTGGCTTGATGCAAGCCCTTGGAGCCAGAGCTGGGAGCAGGGAGCCTCTGCTACCCCACATGGGGCACTGCCAGGCTGTGCATTGCTAGTCCTTTCACACCTTTCTCCACCATGACTGCTGCCATACCTGCAGTGCTTGCCCTCCTCCTCCTCATCCTCCCTGCGGCCAGGAAGCCTGGGGTGGGAGGAGGAGGCATGCTGTGGTCCTGCATGGAGTTGGAGGCAGTCCCCTTGGTGAGGAGGCAGGTTAGTCACTGGCATCCCAGGAGCATCCTCCGTGTCCCAGCAGTGGCTGGAGCATTTCCCCTCCATTTGCAGCAGGAGCACCATGGAGGGCAGCGAGGGGAACGATCCAGCCAAAATTACAACCCAGCCATGCAGGGGGGGATGCTGCAAGCTGTGGGGGGCACACACAGGCCTCCCTTCAGCAGCGTGTGCCAGCCCCCTGCACTCTGTTCTGCGTGGAGATGTGCTTCTCTCCTCATCCCGCGAGCGAGCCCTGTTAGAACATCACCTCCTCGCAGCTCCCGTAGTCACTCTCCACCATGTCGGAGCCCTCGTAGTTGGGTGGTGGCAGGGGCTGGGCTCGGATGCTGGGCTGGTGGCCCAGCTCGCAGTCAGCGTAGGAGGGCTGGGCCACGCTCAGGCGCATGCTGACCCTCTTGTAGCCCGGCTCGGGCTGGTACGGGACCCCCTCGCCCTGCACCAGCTGTGCTGGGTAGTAGCTGATGGCCGTGTACTCGTTCTGGCACTGGGATGCTCCCATGTCCACGGGGCCCAGCGGCAGGAAGTCCTCCAGGTTCTGGTTGCTGTAGCGGGGTGGGATGGGGGCTCGCTTGTTGCTCTGGTCCAGCGGGAAGGGGAAGCCCCCGTAGAGAGCGACCGGCTCCGTGTCTGCCGGGGGAGGAGGCGGCGGGGGGAGAGGAGGGTGAGAGGAGGGGGCAGGGGGGCCTTGAATGATCTCGTAGTGGGAATATTCCTGGACATCTGACGACAGGTACCGGGGGGGCCAGTAGGTCGTTTCTGCTGGGTAGACTGGAACAAAAGAGAGTCGTGTTAGCTGCAGCTCTAGCAGTTGTTGCCTCCCTCTGCTAATTCCTGCTGTAGGCTCTGAGCCTGTAGATGTGGCAGACTGGGGAGGAGACATGGGGACAGGGGAGGTGTAGTTGCTGCTTTGGGAATTGCAGGGACCTGAGATCACCCCTGGTTGTGCTGAGGCAGTGTCCCCACCAGCCCACAGATATCCACTACTCTAGCACCCGAAAGACACACTTCATCATGCTGTTTGGATACAAGAAACTCATGTTATGAAGGGATTGGGGCAGTGATCCAGTGATCGCCTGGATCTCTCCCTTTCCCTGCAGTTACTCTTGTGAGGAACTCCTGCATGGAGTAACCTTGCTGTCCAGAGCCACTCAAGGTGTTTCCCCAAGAATGTGATCCCTTTGCCCAGGAGCACTGATGCAAATGTCTTCACTGAAACTCCCACTGACTTTTAGGATCTTAATTTTTTCCTTCAATTTTTCTCTTTTACAGGGTGTTTTGACCCGGGATCACAACTTGCTATGCATTAATGGTTTGCCTGCTGACTGTGTAGAAGACCAAGCAGGTTAAAGCAGAAAACTAGGACGTATGGGTGAGCAGGGAGGAAAGAGCCAATGAAGGCCCTACAGCAGGGCTCGGGCAGTATTTGCCCCTGCTTAGCTTGGCTTTAGCCAACACCATTTCTCCCTCACATTTCCAAACCTCAGATCCACTTCCCAAGGGGAAGAGGGATGTGTAAGAGCAAGAAAAAGCTGTGGCTACTGACCCATCTCCTCCCTGGCCCAGGTGCACTTGATGAAGGACTCGTTGTCGGAGTTGGACGGGGGTGCGGCGGGGGGCAGGTTGGGGGCCACGCTGCACACGATGGTGCCCCGGTGCTTCGGGGCGTTGGCCGAGTTGAAGGTGACGAATTCCGGGGTGCCGGTGGCTTTGCGCTGCTCCGGCGTGGCCCGGTCCAGGTTGTTGTGCGCCGCGTCGCTGAGGATGTTGAGCTCGATGGGGGGCACGCCCTGGGTGCCCACGCCCACGCTCTTGGAGAACTCGCTCTTGGACAGCAGGTCGGGGTCCTCACGGGCCACCGGCTTGTGCACCTTGGCGCGGTGGCGGCAGCGCTTGCGGACGAGCACGAAGGCCACGGCCAGGATGGCCGCCCCCAGCACGCCGGCCGCGATCTCCGCGATCTCCTCGGGGCCCAGCGCCCACTGCGTGGGCACGATGGCGGGGGTGATGATGGGCTGGGTGCAGTAGTCCCCCTGGTAATCTGATGGGCAGATGCAGTGGATGGAGCCCTGGCTGCTCACGCAGCGCCCGGCATTGTGGCACGGGTTGTCTTGGCACTCCTCCGCCAGCTTCTCGCACCTGCGGGGAGAAAGGGATGGACATAACCACCATCAGTCTGGGGTGCACCAAAACTGCCTCATCCTGTTCAGGGCTCTGGCTTACACCACCCAAGGATGCTCTGTCCTGGTCTGCTCTCCCTCCCTCACTGGATTCTTGCTCCCTGCTTATCCTGGCAGAGGATCTTTGAGTATAAAATGCTGCTTTTCAAGAGACCACGTTTTACAGGGTGTTCCTATTTTTCAGTCATGGCCAAATTAAAATGGGGGGGCTTCTTGCCTCAGAGGAGTGTTTGGAGTTCTAGGGCAAACACTGCATAGAGAGATACTCTCATCCTGTTAAATCAAGGAGCCCAGGGTCAGTCTGAGATGTGTTAACCTCTTATGAAGTCTCCCATGTCCTCCAAGCTCTGTGGAGCCTCTGGATGGTCTGTGGATGTCTGCAGGTAGCAGCAAATATTTGGGGGAAAGACTACCCTCTGAGGTGGTCAGTGGACATCCTTGTTGCAGAGGACTTTTGATATTTTATGGACCATCTGCAGAACTGAGATGGAATTTCTGATTCTCTGTCCTGCTCCAGCCCACACAACCTAAATGTTTGCCAACAGTACAGGGGACCTTTCCTTCCAACAGCAATGACCTCTCCATGCTAGGGGGAATATACAAGGCTTTATTGGCTTTCCTTCCTTTTTTGTTCTTATTACTGAACAAACTCTGTGAGGTTTGCACTGCTCTTGCTGTAGTCAGGGATTTAGGATGTGTGAGCTGGTGTGTGCAACGTGCATCCACAGGCTCCCGCTGATTTCAGGTATTACAGTGCCACCTAATGCTCAGCTGTAGGCTTTTATTCCAAGAGCTGCACGGATAATTTCTGCCTTTGCCTTGATTCACAGGACCAGTGCTCATCGTGGCTAAATGGGCAAGGCAGAAGGATGAACTGGGTGTAATGCTGTTGGAGCCTGCGCTGGAAATCTCTGACCAGGCTGGGCTGGAGGTCTTGGAGGTGGGGGTCTTGGAGGGGCTGCTGGGCTGTGATGGTAATGCCCACTGCCTTGAGCTGAGATTTGAATTGGATGAATTGGATGAATCACAACTGTGAGGTGGGACAGAGATTTCCTTTACATGAACTCTGTGGAACCGATCCTGGATAGAAACTTTAGGGTCCCTTTAGCACCCTGCAGGATGGGTGTTCAGGCTACTGAAGCAGGGGGCACCTCACAGCTGTGCCAGGCAGCTTCCCCCAACCTCGGAGCACCCTCCTGCCACCCAGTGCAGTGTCTGCCTGTACCCTGCTGTACCCATCACAGCTGAGCTGCCCCCACCACAGCCAAGGTGTTCCCGTTACTGCTGAACTCAGCTCTCATCATGGGGAGCAGCAGCGTGTGGGGAGAGACTCTCCCCTAGCAAGGAGAGGCTTTGAACTGCCCCACAGCACCTGCAGGCACCAAAGCAGCTGTAAGCAGAGGAGATTTTTCTGTTTTCCCTCCTGCTCAGAGGAGATGGGCACAGAGGAGCAATGGCCACACGATGGCAGAGTTATTTGTGTCCTGTTCTGCTCAGCTCTGCCCTCGGACACCTCCCAGCTGCAATGCTCAGGTACCTGCTGTCTGCAATTAATCCCGGAGTGCGTGGAGCTGGTGAGCTCCAGAAATGTGCACTGCTTGTGTTTTCAGCCCATCATGGGATGTCAGCTGTCCCAAAGCCCCCCCGGGCCTTACCTTTCACCCAGGTACCAGTCAGGGCAGTGGCAGGAGTAGCCGGTGGCCGAGACGGTGCAGGTTCCCCCATGCAGGCAGGGCTTGGACTCGCAGGGACTGTCCCCAAGCTCACAGTGCTCACCAGAGAACAGCCCGGGGCAGATGCAGGTGTAACCTGGAGAGGGGGAGAGTGAACATATCTGCGTGGAAAAACGGGCAGGAACAGGGAGGAGCAGTGCCTGGTGCTGACGGCCCCCCCAGAGGGCTCAACAAGCTACCCAAGCACAGGTATTTGCTGCTGCAGCAGGTGCTGTGGGGCACCCAGACCACCCCTGGTGGCCTGGTGGGTGTTTTACAGGACCTGGTGTTGTTGCTGGAGGTTGGGTGGCCACTCTGGGGCAATGCAGTGGCACTAGGGAGCTGTTTGAGCAACAAGTCAAGCCTGTCCTCTCCTGACACAGACCAGAGGTGCAGTCAGGGCACAGCTTTATTGCATGGAGAAGCTGAGGGACAAATCTGGGATAAAGGAAGGGGAACTTGGCTGGCTGATTCACAGTTTCTGACTCTGCTAAGTGCAATCCCCTGTAATTTGTTGTTCTCAGGAGTCTTTGGTCCTGCGAGTTCTCGTGGTATGAAGTGCCTGTCTCAACATGCCGAGTTTCTCCTGCTTGCAGGAGATGTCTGCTCACAGCCAGAGAGAAACCCAGCACAGCCAGCGACTCGGAGGGGCCTCCTGCTGTTTGTGCTTTTGGCTGCTCTTTAGTGTAGCCCTAAGCATGGGAATGTCCCTGGCTGTGCTGAGCTCCTGCTCGCCACCTGGCTGGTGCTGCTGTGTGGGAAATTCAGAGTTTCCACCTTGCAGCACACTTGAAAAGTCTTTGCTGCTGACCCACAAGCTGAACCCTGCTTTAGAGCATGGGGCAAACAACGGTGGGCCTGTTCCCACACGTGTGCCCGTGGCTGTACCAGAAGGACGTGCTGGCACTGGTGCAGCAGGTGCTGGACGTTGCCCACAGGGCTGTGTGTGCCCAAACACATGTCCTGGATGTGGGGCTCACTGGTGTTTGTGGTCCTGAGCGCTGTGGGTGGGGTGGTGCTGGGCTGGCCTGGGCCCCCTCCCCGCAGATGCGTTCTCACAGGGCCACGTGGCTCCCCGGGCTCGCTCCCACAGGCGAGTCCCTGCCTGTGCTGTAATCCCACGCCCGAGATCCCTGGGCACAGCTCTGCATAAACTCCTGCTGCCTGCCCGGGGTCCCCAGGACTGAGCCCATGGCACTCAGGGAAGCCAAGAAACCAGGATAACCTCACAAATTAACATCCCTTGAACAATCCCTTCCCTGCCTGAGGCCCTGTCCCACAAGCTCTTTCCTGGTCAGCTGGGCCATTTGTAGGAGAAATTGTTCATCTTGGAAGGAAACTACGGGAAGGGCACTGGATGATCATTAGGTTATTACTGAGGGGGTGATTTTTCACCTCCCCCTCCCACTGTATTCACTCTGCAATGAAAGCAGAGGATGCCTTGACTTAGAGGTGTCTTTTCCCCTTGTGGGCTTTGAGCTCCTTCCAGCCCAGCCAGAGAGGTTTTCTGTGCAAAGGGTCTGAAGGTTGAGCTGTGAGTGCCAGCCAGACTTAACTGTTCTGTACATTTACATCTGGTGTCAAACAAGTTCACCTGAACCAGGCAGCTGCTGAGTCGACAGGGCTGGGAATCTTGTTCCCAGAGGCAGCGGGCAGGGCAGGAGAAGGTGGTGCCTCCTCTGTCCTCACTTGCTCGCTGGGCAGGGTGTGCTTTGGCAAGGGCCCCAAAGAGCACAGAGCTGCAGGAGCAGCTTCTGCCCCACGCAGAAGCACCCACTGCCCCTCAGAGGGGCCGAGACACAGGCAGTACCCATCTCACAGACAGGGTGTTACGGGGTGCAGCCCTGCTCTGCTGGCAGCTACAGCGAGGGCAGTGTAGGGCAGTGACACACGAGTGGACATCACTGGGAGCAGCTCCTCTCCTCACAGCCCCTGGCCCTCTGATCCAGCTCACTGCAAGGAGCCCCTCTGATGGCAGGAATGGGGCAGCAGTGACACTGCCTAGGGCAGAGCCTGTATCAAACCTCTTTTGGGTGTGTGCACCCCATGTTAGCCTGGAACTCTTGGATCTGAGCTTCCGGTTTTCCCATATCCCTTTGCATAGCCCTGGGGAGCTGCTCACTGCAGTGGGAAGAGACCAAGATCTTGGCTTGTTTCTGCCCAGATGCCATCACCACATGATCCCATCTTGCCTGATTCCAGCCTTGTTAACAGCTCCTTAAGCAAAAAGGATGCAGAGGGGTGGGTGGAATTTCTATTTGCATTCGAGTTTTTGGCAACACTCTGCTCTCCTATGTCATGCACACTCCTTAGAAACACCTTCCTGCCCTCTGGGCCCATGGTCCACTGGTGAGAGCCAGGATGATGATCTCATACCCTGCAGCTGCTGCTGCACTGAGTCACTTGAGGTCCCCTGGGACAGAGGACCTCTGCTTCCCCTCTGGAATAGCCCCTCCATGGGGATGAATAAAGTTGTTGCATCTTTCCCCCCCCACCACCACTGCTTATTGCTCTCCTCTAGCTCTGCGTGGGATGTTCACATACCTCCTCCATGAGTTTCGGAGCACATCCCGTTGTTGAGGCAAGGGTTGCTGCTGCAGGCGCCGGTGGGGGAGCAACACTGCCTTATCCCCACCTCCTGCAAGACTTCCTTCGACTGCCCCTTCCCGGGAAGGAGAACCACTTCTCTGCCATTGATGGCAACCACATCCAGGCAGCCCCTGAAGCCCCGTGTGACTCTCTGCGACTGCAGCGACTGCCGGAGGCCCCCAAAAAACAGGTCTTGTCTGCCCTGGGAGATGCTACAGGTCCCTGGCAGCTGGAGAGAGGCGTTTCCCAGGCCATCGATGAGCAGGCGGACGGAACTGTTCTTCACCTCCAGGAACACCGAGTGCCACTCGCCATCGCTCACAAACCGTGAGGAGGAGAGGTTCCCAGCGGAGTTCCCCCGGCAGCTGTACCCCAGCTGAGGCACTCCATTAACCATCTGTAAAACACAGAAGTCACAGGCAGCTGTGACACAGGTGGCTGCTGTTTGTGAAGGGTTTCAACATTTCTCCTGCTGCTTGTTCCCCTCTCTCCCTGCCTTTGCATTGACAATCGAGATGACTCCCAACTTTCTGATTCCAAGAAGTACCAGCTAGGCAAATGCAGTCCCTTTCACCAATATTAAGCTATGCTTGGATCAATTAAAGCCTGTTTAAGTGACTGCAACTTCCTTTATTTTGCAAAATATCCCTCTGACACCATTTCACCTGTGGTCATTCCCTGCAGCCTTTGACCAGCATGCAAGGAGGAAAGCTCATCTTTCCACATGACAGAGAGCAGAGCCATGGGATCATACTGCTACTGCTGCAGCTGCTTGCCCTTTCTCCCACCTTCCTGAGCCTGATCAGAGCCCTAGCATTCAGACTATCCCTAAGTGCATCACCAGTCACAGATGGACTCTTGTTCTGGGTCACGAGGCTTTTGTTCTGTTCTGTCTCCTTAGTGGTGGGGAAGGTGCTGGAGCAGTTGCCCCTTTGGCAGGGGTGAGGGTGCTGAAAGAATTTTGTTGAGGAGAAGCACTGGCAGCTTTCTCTGGAGGAGAAAAGGAGGACTTGGGAGGCAGAGAAAGGAATTACTGTTGTACCCATGCTGGAATGCCAGGCCAAAGCTACTGATATGTGCTGCAATCCAATCCTTGATCTCCACCAGACTGGAGAGAGACAAGGTACAGAGCTGCTAAAAGTGAACCATGCCAATGTCTTCTGCATTAAACTACGACATCAGAAATTCCTATTTCTGGCCCAAGATTCATCTTTAAAAGTCATAGAGGATGGAGAAAGGAAAAGTTAGCTGTGTTGTTTTGGGGTGAAGTCAGGGTTAAACCCCTTTTTCACCTTTATCTCCCCAGTGCTTTGTTGATAAAACCTCTCTCTCACAGAAGCCAGGAGCCTGTGGAGAAGGAGAAAAGAGATGGAATGAAGTGTTTGTGGGAAACCTGCAGAGCCTACTGTGTAACATCAAGCAATTCAACCCAGGCAAGAGTGATGCCCATGGGGGACATTAGAGACAGCGAGGAGGGATGATTCTTGGAAGGGGTTAGAAGAGGAGGAATGATCATGGGCTACACTGAGTCTAGAAAAACCCACATACAATGTGAAGGGGCTACTCTGGAGGGGACAAAAGCAGAGCAGGACAATAGTTAACTCTTAGAGAAGCCCATGGTATAAATAAATCCCAGGAGGAGGAGAGAGCAGCTGCTGAAGGAAGCAAGAAAAAGAAGCAGCTGGCACATGCCATGGAAGGGCCTCAGGGCAACACGTGTGTAAATCCCTTTGCACAATTGGCAAGCACACCAGAGAACTTTGTCACTTCACTTCATCTGCAGGAACATGATTTCACTTCAGATGGGTCTGTAGATTTGCCTTATCAATTTCTGGGGCTGGGAGACAGCTGAGAACTCAATTCCCTGGAGCAAGAACTGACAGGCTGCCAAGCCTTTCCCAGTTTGCCTGGTCTGCCATCCTCTCACTGCAACCTATTTCTGAACATCAGGAGAGCTTAGAGACTGGAAAAGTGATGATATTCATGCTCTTGGGAGAGCTCATCCTCTTCACCAAATCTACAAACCATCACTTATGGTCCTTTCAAGGCTTTGGCTCGTATCTGGAGTACTGCAGTCTACAAAGTTTAAAATCCTGAGGGATTCCTTCATTTTTATCGGGCCAGGTGGTTTAGAAATGTTTTATTCCCAAGATATTGCTAACAAAGTGAGTCAGGAAAGAAATGATTCACAGGCACTTTTATGGAGGAGGCTTTATGAATGTTTCCTATTGAAAAGCTTGTGGAGACAAGCTTGGGCACAGGAGATCATGGGCTCACTGAACTCCACCAACAATGAGCCTTTTCTCCCTTGACTCCCTGCGTTGGCCTGGATCAGTGGAGTTCCTTGCCACCTTGTACTTCCTGAGCACCATCTAAAGTGCTGGATTCTTTCTCATGAACTATTTGGTGACTCTCCTTCCCAGAGGTGAGGTAGAAAGCTTGAGACCCTTCTTGAGAAACTTTTCTCACTGGCCCTTTACAGTGCAGAGTAAAGTCTCTCTCTGAGATGAGGACATATGGATGATATTTCTCTGCTCCTGCTCCTCAGGAGTGATGGTTGTGGCAGCAGGAGCTTGAAATATGTGCAACACGTATGTGTGTGGGGGTTGGCTGCTGTGCAGCTCCCTGCCTTTTGTAACAATGGAAAGACAAGTGTTTCACAATAGGAAGATGGGGTTGTGAAACCATGAGAAGGGATGGGGGAATTCAAGGACAGGATGAACACTTCCAGGTAGGATATAGTGGGTAGATCTCAATGTGATCAGTCTCAAGGACAAATCTCTGTAAGCTGGTAAGTATGTCCTGTGATCTTAGTCTCCAATTAGTCTGAAATCAGTTGATGAGGAATATACAAAACCCCTATTCTTAAGTCATCTGCTGCTTTCCTTCTGTTGCCAAGGTGGAAGAGGGAGATGATCTTTGAATGCTTTGGTAGGTTCAGTGTTCAGTCAAAGGAGGAGAGTGATCAGAATGAAATGTGCCTGTCTCTGCAGGTGTCTAAAGTAGTGAAACCATCCGAAGAAAGTGGTTGAAAAGAGGGGTGTGTGTGTGAAAAATATAATTTAGGACTCCTGTTTTGTCTGTTCTGGCCATTATTGTAAAGGACCTTTAATTTGAGGTCTGAGGGAAAGTTTGCCCTCTGCTAAAGTAGAAGCAGACGAGTCTGTGGGCAACTCCACCTGGTAAATTCTTTGTCCTGAGAGGTGTGGTGCAAGAGAGGAATGAAGAAGCAAGCTGTAGGAAAGAAGGTAATGTACACCTGCTGTGGATGTCTGGTGACTTCATACCAGAAACCAACACGTGCATTCACAGGTGTAAAGAACAATTCACAGTTGCGGCTGCAGCAATTGCCAAACTGTGCTTGGCTCTCACTTGGTCTTCCCAAGTCTTACATGAATTACTAAGGGTTTAGATGCTGAAAAGCTTTAGCAGAGAAATTTTCCAGCTTTCTGCAGCATTTTGTGAGAGCTCTGTAGGTTCTCACAGAAACTATGAAAAACACTGCTATGTTTTTTGTAAACTAATTCTTTATCTTGCACCTGCTGTTGTTCAGCAGAGTTGTTACGGTACACTGAAGAAAATATTTTCCAAAGAATGTTCTCTAGCCTCCACCAATCAATCTAGGAAGTGAATGCTCGTGACGAATGACCTTATGCCATGCTGGCGAACCAAGTTATATAAACCAATTTATAATTAATTAAAGATTCGCCATTCGTCATTTCTGCTCCTGAATTGGTCACGTCATTATTTGCTGTTCGTGGTGCAACAGCGACATAAAGGTACATATTTTTGCATATTCTTTCTGTGATTCCCTCCCCTGAAAGAGTAAGGTTTTTGTAACTGGAGAGAAATCCCCCTGCAGTGCAATACACACCTCCAGAGTGGTGTGGTCAGTCCCATTGGCGTAGAACACGACCGCGTGATGCTGGTGGGTCTTGAGGCGAAAGTGCATGTGCCAGGAGCCAGCCTGGGAGTGCTGGTACCAAATGAAACTGTGGCCCCCAAACCTCACAGCTGTTCCTGAAAGGAGAATGAAAGAAAGGTCTCATCTTTGTGGCACTTTGAGCCTATGGCCTGCATCAAACTTTGTTTCTTTTCCTAGCCTGATGTCACAACTGTCCAGGAGCAGTCCCACCCATGGCAACCCATGGATCCCTGCACTGCATCTCCCACAGTCCCACTGGGAGCTCCCGGTATTCTACATACTCAGCTGTAAAGCAGCCCTGAAACATCAGCCTGGCTATTTCTGTCCTTCCAAGTGACCTCAGCATGGTCTAGAACACCCTTGAATTTCTCCTTCCTTAGTAAGTCTTTATATTATTCTGTGGTATCCCCTTACATTCCTGCCCCAGTGATACTCACCTCTATCCCTGCTCCCTCCAGTTTTTTCTTGAAGCATTCTAGAGCCAGTATAACAAATATGCTTTATTTGGCTTTCCTCAAATTTATCAGTTACTCTGTGCTTTGCCAGGTCCATGTTCAACACACGAGATCACGGATCAAAATTCTGATCACTCACCTTCATTACCTGCTATGTATGAGTGACTTTTCCCAATGAGAGAGACAGATGTTGCTGTTATTAAATGCTACAGGAGATTAATTTAAAAAAATAGACCATGTGAAACTTTCAGACTCTTTAATAGTCTTTGAAATTATGGGCAGAGCTGTTGGTCACTGGGCAACCTAATCCCATGGAAAAGCCAGCTGCTCTATAATGTACTGGAGGAAAACACACCATGCCCAGGTTTACAGGGTCAGACACTTCCAGGAAGGATGGCTCACCATTGCACGAGCAGATTTGCTCCAAGCTGTGCCGTGGGGTGAGGACGCTGAGCCGGGCAGTGCTGTACGTGGACATCATGCCTGGATCCAGCTGGATGGTCTCCTTGCAGACACGGTGGGCACAGTCTGACCCGTGACAGGGCACATGGATCGCTTTCTTCATCCGCAGCCCGACGAGCTGGTCCATCTCCCCAGCTGACCCAGTGAGCTTGCTGGCCAGCACCCGCGGCTCGTACAAGGAGCCGTGTGGCTCTCCAACAGCCAGGAGCAGATCCACTCCATCAGAGGCAGCTGCAGGCTGCAGGCTGGCCATGTGGATGTTCTGGCGCCGGGTGACAAGGATGTTCCCCAGAAATCTCTGCAAGTTGCGCCAGTGGTCCCCCACAAACTCCTCGGGGGAGAGGTGTCGGAAGTGCAGCACCACTGCCTTGTCCAAGGCCTCCTGCGTGAAGCACCACACGTGGATGCTGACGCTCGTGGTGGCTGTGAACGTTCCGTCACTGACTGTCACGTTCAGAAGGTAGTGGCCGTGGGGGAGCTTGTCCCCAGCAATGATCTTCCCATCCGCAGCCCCGACAGAGAAGAGACCCTCCTTGGGCACTTGTGCTACCAAAGTGTACACCAGCGTGTCATGGGGGTCCCGATCCGTGGCGTGGATCTTGCCCAGAACGCCACCTCGGAAGGCTTCCTCGTTGGTGGTGATGAATATTTCCAGAGGAAGGGCCGAGGGGGCGTATTGGCTCTGCTCAGTCACTTGGATATTTATAAATGCAGATGAGGAGAGGGGAGGGATGCCGCTGTCAGAGACCTGGCAAGGGAAACAGAAGGATCTGTTATAGCCACACGCTGATGTACTGTCACCTCACCCGACTGGCGAGGTCTTGCAAAGGAGAGTACCTTTCAGGGAGCAGTGAGTGGAAGCTCTCAGGCAGCAGGTTGGGAATGAAGAAGGAATGGGAAAAATTGGCAGCAGTGTTGATGCTCTGCCTGGAGAAGGCCCCAGGGAAAGGGCAGCATCCCTTCCAGCATGGAGACTGACTGAGGCCTTCTGCTAGCAGTGGGGTCATGCTCACTTTCCTGTGCATTCAGCAACAGCTGAGGCACCTCTGAATGGCTCTGAATTCCTGAGGGTTAATAATTTTTTGTGATGTTGCCAATCTTTGCGGTTCCGTGCGTAACTGAGTGCACGGAGATGTAAAGCAGTTACGCACATCAACACACTCGCTCACCTTCCGGGCTGTTTAAGCCCCTGTCCCACCTCTGACAATGTCTGTCTAGCATTGAGTCAAGGAACCTCAAACAGAAAAATGCGAATAATCAGATTATGGGATAAGTTTCTCCCTAATGCTAAGCAGTTAGAGGTTGAGGTTTGTAATATAATAGTACCCAGCTTTTACAACAACTGCCATTACTGAAGAAGTATGTACTTTGCATGTTATTATCCTTTTGTTTGTAATGGACTATTCTTACTGATAACATTGAAAAATAATGACTTCATTCTGCAACAATAGAAATCCTTTCTGAAGAGGAACTTAAACCACTTCTTAAATGACAAGGATAATTAGAGAAAGCTTGAAGGACCAGATCCAGGTCTCATTTTAAATTGGAATTCACTAGAATGATTATGGGGAAAGCATCTGTCTAAGGAAACTGCTGACAGAGTATTTTTCATGATCATATTATCTGATTTTATCAACACAGAAGCTGGCCCCCTGCTTCTTGTGGGCAGACTCTGTGGAGAAATGAGCTCTGCAGCTGGCTCCAAGCTGCACACTTTGTGCCTGGATTGGATTTCTTCAAAGCCAGAGATGTTTTCATTCAGCTGGGCCATGCTAATCGCATTTTATTGCTACTTAAGCTGGCTGGGGAATTCAGACACCAGGACAGTAACACAGGCTCTACCTGGACTTGCAATAGGTACTGTTCTTTCATTCTTCTGTTCAGGACAGATGATGTCACCAGCAGACCATTTTGGGTGACTTCAAAGGCTTTCCCATCATTGCCCTGGGTGATCTGGAATGAGTATGGTGGTCCATTTTCTGGGGAGTCTCTGTCGCTCATAATCAGCTCCAGGACACTTGTACCCACGGGAGCATTCTCCTGAAATGGGGAAAGATGCTATTGGAGGAAAGGAAGCAAAAAGAAATGGCCCAGGGGAACCTACAGTGCCCCAGGAGCTGCTGGATCAGGATCAGGGAAACAAATCCCACTCCCTCCCTAGAACACACAGAGCACAAAGCAGCAATACGATTCATCACTGTCTCCCCACTCTGCTCCAATAGCACCCCAGGCACGAGTTCCTTAGTGCCATGAGAGGGATTGGGACAACAAACTGTCTCCTGGCTTACCTGCACCACCACACTGTAGTTGAGCTGGAAGAACCGAGGAGGGTTGTCATTGACATCAGACACATGGACGTGCACAGGGACATCACTGAACTGAGCAGGGTGGCCATTGTCCGTGGCTCGAACCATCAGGGAATAACTGGGGATCTGGAGGATTTGTAGTGCAGGATTACTTGGAGAAGTGGCAGAATTTCACATTGGAGTTTTATTCTGCTGCAGCTTGTTGAAATGCCCAAGGCCATGCACTATGGCCTCAACAGCTCTGCCTGTGGCTAAGGCTCTCCATCCATAAATCTCACTCAAAGCTCATTGCTAAACTAAATCGGCCTCACAACAGTTGCAGAGAAGAGAAACAACTTGGCAAAGATGGATGAAACTAAGCTGGGCAAACACCTGTCAATAGTGGTTTAAGAATCGCAGCATCACAGAATAAGCTGAGCTGGAAGGGACCCATCAGGATCAGCTCCTGTCCCTGTGCAGGACATCCCAAGAATTCCACCGTGTGCCTCAGAATTTTGTCCAAAGGCTTCTAAATCTGGCAGGCTGAGACAAGCTGCTGGTGTTTTATGAATGAGAGATTGTCCATGTGACCTTTCTCCTCCCCACTCCTGTTCTCTCCAATGCTGTAATGCAGAGAAGCAGAACCCAGCTATGCTGGTTTCCAGTTTGGGGCTGACTCTCACCCAGCCAGCTTGAAGTACCAGTGGAGCAGACCAAAACTCAGAGCAGTGGAAGGGTGTCCCTGCCCATGGAAGGGGCTGGAACTAGATGATCCTTTAAGTCCCTTCCAACCCAAACCATTCTGTGATTCTGTATCGCCTTTCCTAAATCCCAGCCTTCCTGCTGCAGTATTTGTGAGTCTAGAAAACAAATCAATGAAGGCATAGGTTTTCTACCTACAATATTGAGTAAATAATTCAGAAAACAGGAGGTAGTTGAGTATACTGTTCTCCCCCAGTCTTTTGGGACATATCTGTTTCAGCCTTCCCATTCTCATTTTCCTGAACTCACCTCCTCCCTGTCCAGATGCTTGGCAATGCTGATCTGCCCATTTTTGGGTTGAATGGCAAAGTGTCCCAGCGGGTTCCCTTCCACGATGGAATATGTGATCTGATTGTTCATTGACCCATCCAAGTCATCAGCTGACACCTGTTTGGAGAAAAAAAAAATGCTGCTAGGACCCTTGGGCCAAAAAGGACATGCCATGGAGAAACGGGACTGCTTTGTCGTTTAAGGGTATTGGTTTGAGCTTGCCTCAAATGAGGAGGGCGAAAGGACGGTGATTCAAATAACTGTCATCCAATAGTTTTATCAAGACAACATAGTTTTCTCAGCTTTCTCCTTGTCCCTTTCCTGACATTACCACCCCTATGATGGTAACAGGCTGGACGGGAAACTCCACATCACCTTAGGCTCTGCTATTCTGCCCAGAGATGTCTCTGCCTTCCCCAGGTCACAAGGGCATTGTCCTTTTTCAGGCATTTTTGTTTTCTTGGGATGTTCTCAAAGCTCCTGAGCCCACTCCTAATTTTCCCTTAAAGGTGTCATATAAGGCAAAGTGTTCTCCCTGTCTATGGAGTCTCAGGAATTCTGCCAATCATCCTTTTTTAAAGTCATGCTTTAATTTTAGATGTTGAATGTCGCAGCCCACTGAGGTCACTGTGTCCAAGGAAAAGTAAAGTGCACAAGAGGAGTGAATAATGCATAGCACAAATAAAGACTAGGTTAAGACAGCTGGCCTGGTTCATAACCATACCGTGAGGATGATTTCTCCAACGGCAGCATCCTCCCGGATGTCAGTGAAGTAAGGGTCTTGGAGGAACTCCGGCGCATGGTCATTAATGTCAGTTATGTTGATCACCACCATGGTCACATCGCTGAGAGAGGCTGAGCCCTTCCTCGTGCCCTCGATGGACAGGTAATACTCATGACTCGCTTCAAAGTCCAGGCTCCCGTTTATGTATAAGGCACCTGCATTGCCAGATGGGGAAGAAACGACAGAAAATACTTTGAATGAATGGCACGTGAGATTTCTTGGAATACTTCAGATATGCCAAGGCAACTGCCAAACTGCCAGCTGAAATGGAGTAGTTGACCTAACTTTGACCACCTTGATGTGGAATAATTAGCAAGAGCCTTGTGACCAGAGAGGCTGAGGCTCCATTGATGAGGATGTTACAGCCGAGGGCAGAAGGCCATTGCTGACGCAGCCAAGGGCTCGTTGCAGGGAGTTAACACTAGCCTTCTGATAACAGCTCTTATCACATCACTGTGCAAACAGAACAGGGCTTATTTGTCTGGTAATCCTGGCTCAACACCTGCCCATGGTTAGGGTGCTATTATCTGTGTTCATTGAGTGCTAGTCAGTAAAGCTGCCTGTTACCCTGGGCTGGAGGTTCCTCGTGGGACCTTGATGGAAACACTTTTTAAATGAAACCACTTTCTCCTGCATTTTGAAGTGGGAAAATTTCCTCATCCTGTTCTCCATGTATCCCTCATTCACATGGACCTGTCTCAGGTCTCAGACACATAGAAGTAATCTTTCCATTAATTTCAGTAAGATTTTGATCACTCCTAAAGTGACCTGGATGGCAAAATTCGTAGTAGAAAGGAAAACTGTATTCCCTACCCTTGTGCTGGGTAGAGGCAGAGGGGAGCAGAAGTGGGAGCCAAATGGAGAAGAACCAGAGAAGACGCACACAGAGACAGCCTTTGATGTTGGATCAACCTGGACCTGCTCGGGCACAAGATCATTTTACCTGTGTTTGAGTTGAGCTGGAATTTCCCGTGGTCGTTGCCGTTCACAATTTCATACTTGATCTCTGTGTTTTCTGCATTGTCCCTCGTCAGGGCTGACAAGTTGAGGACCTCAGTACCCACAGCCACGTCTTCTTTTACCATGGCCACGTATTCAGGGGCCAGGAAAACAGGCAGGTATTCATTGAGATCCACAACAGAGACAGTGACAGTCCCCAGAGAAGAAAGGGGCTCCGGGGTGCCCCGGTCAGTGGCACAGACTGTCAGCTCAAACGCTGAGTGCTGGGAATCCTTCAGAGGCTTTTCCAGGCGGATCACCCCTGTGGTTTCCTCAATTGAAAAGTGTCCATTGGCAGAGTCAGACAGAGAATAGACCACCTCAGCGTTGAGACCTGGAAGGGTAAGGGACAGGCTGCAGTAATTAATTGGTAGGGATCTGCTGGGTTTATTTATTTATAATTCATTAGGACTGTAGGAACTTAATGACCTTCAGTCCCAGGGACAATGGAGGCTGAATGAACATTGTATGAACATCGAGTGTGCCCCTGCCCATCTGAAGATTCAGACATCTGGCTACCCTCACCGTTATCCACCAGTGTCACCTGCCTGCATTTACTGGCATTTCCCCTTTTTAATTACCTTTTTTTCAAATGTAATTTCCCTTCATATCTGCTTCCAAAGAAGAGAAATATGATCTTGCTTCTCTGTCATCCTAAATTCAGTATCTGCTGGAGAGGTTTATTGAAAGTTCCTTTCTTTGGAGCCTTACCTGTATTTCTGAGAATCTTTGTGTCTTCAGGAGGACCTCTCTATCCAGATTACCTACCTCACCCATATCTAGAACTCCTTTTTTTCCTTATTCCACTCATTCTCAGTCCCCACCTTTGATAAAATTTCTGTCCAGTTTGGATCCCTGTGTCACAGTTTGTGCTGTGCATCACAGTTACAGTTACTGAGCATGCTCTCAAAGAAGGTCTGCATGTTTCTACAGATACTGCACTCCCAACAGGGTCACAAAAATGCTGATGCCAGCCCAGTAGTCAAGAACATGTCAGCGATGAGATCCAGGCACATCTTTGCCAAGATTCAATCATCTAAGCCCATTGCTGTAGCACTTCCCTAGGTTTCAAAGGCTTCTATTCAGAATGAACGATGCACTCCACTAACACATAAATCCCATTCTGACTCACCTTCATCAAGGTCCCTGGCAGCAACCACGGCGATGGGTGTCTTTGTTGTGGTGTTATCAAAGACGGCCACGGCGCAGTGACTGGGGAAGAACCTTGGTGCGTTGTCGTTGGTGTCCTCAATGATCAGCGTCACATCAGCCTGGCAGGAACGGCCCCCGCCGTCGGTGGCTTTGGCTACGAGGTGGTATGTGGGCTTCTGCTCACGGTCAAGGGGTGCAGATGTGGTCAGCTCCCCTGTGGGAAAGAACAGGAGGTGGCTGTGTCTCCAGCAATCACAGCCACAGCCTACAAGACCTCAGAGAGGTTCAGCTGCCTTCCTGGATGAACCGTGGGAGACAATAATTGAGCTAATAGTGGTGATGTGTCCACGCCACATTGCTCAGGGCTATCCTCGGATCACTGCCAGCCAGGGCCCTGGCAAGGCTTCGCATGGGGAGTCCTGCAAGTTCAGCTGAACTTCATCCAAGGGATGCCATCATGGGATAAAACTGTTCATAAATAAATTGTACTTCTAAACCGCACTGCATTGAGTTTTGGCAGTGTAGCAAACTCCAAGTGATCTCTAGAATGATCACCAAGTCTGTTTGGGTAAATACACTGCCCAAGACCCAACAAGAGGTGTTTTGGAATTTAGAACTTGTGTCTTTGGCTCAAGCCAAATACTTGCTGCTCTCTCCTCCTTGAGACCTGGCTGTTAGCAATAGTGTCTGCCCTTCATTTTAACAAAATTTCTAAAGAGAGCAAGCAGGAAGATGCGAAGCTCACTCTCCTGGATGCTGTGGCCATTCCTCCCTAGCCTGGGACAGCTGGAATGAACAGCTCCCTGCGTTTGCTCAAGAGGAGATAAGTGTTGAGCCATGCTGGGAGCTTGCATTTCTCGGGGGTTGGTGAGGGAGAGGATAAAAGCATCCCGCTGCCCTGCTCTCACCTGTGTGTGGGCCCAGCCGGAACTCCTCCGCGCCGGGGCCGTGCAGGCTGTAGGTTATCTGGGCATTGCTGCCAACGTCGGGGTCGGTCGCTGATATTTTCAAAATGAAAAGACCCGGCCCAGCATCTTCAGAGACTCTCCCGGTGTAGAATATCTGGACAGGACAGAAGAAATCATTGGCATCTGAGCCATCTCCAAAATACCTCCATCCCATATGGGGGGGAACAGACCAACAAAAGCTTCGCAGAAAAGGATAAACCCTGTGGTTTATAGGGGAACACAATGTGCCTCCCGTTCTTGGCTGCTGGGGCGTGGACTGGGACCAGTGAGCTCATTTCACCCAAGCCTTTGAGTCTCCTTTGGGAAGTAACCAGCTCTGTTCGTTCTCACCATGGGTGACGTCCACACCAGCGATCAGCTCTCTACAGCAACAAACCTCCTGATGGGAATCTCCCAGCTTAGCAGGATATAAAACCCAGTAATTTACATGCCCCTCCCCAGGAGGCTTCCTGGCATTGTTTATCGCCAAAAATTACTCTTCATAATGCTTAGGCTCTCACTTGCTGCTGGCAAACATGCTTGGAGGCTAGACTTAATATTCTTGCTTGACATGCAGCTTAATTAAAATTGTTAAGCATAATCAAAGCAACAGGATTGTGTGAGAAGAATTATGACAAGCCAAACCCTTTAACACGCTCTGCCTGTTCCTTCTTCTTTGCTATTGTGTTCTTTCCCTCCCAGGATCTCCCTTTATGCCCCCGATGTCCCAGAACAGACATCTCACCTGGCCACACTCAGGGCTGTTGTCATTGATATCCAGTACAAAAATTTCCACTTCGGTGGTAGCCTGAAATTTCCCATCAGAGGCCATAACCTTGAGGAGATATTTTTCCGTATCTTCTCTGTCCAGAGGCTTCTTGGAAGAAATTGTCCATTCGCCCTCAATTTGGTCAACTGTGAACTGTCCCAGTACGTCTCCTTCTAGAAGGGGGCAGGAAGCAAGTAAAAAAAGTCATTTACTAAGTGCTGAAAATCAGAAGTGATAAGGAAAGGGAATATAGGTGTGTCCACTGATGGTTCCTTAGGAGACCTGAAGGACCTTGACGCTTTTAGAGGTCTTTCCCAACCTAAATGATTCCATGACTCTCTGACTCACACTGGTGATGCAGAGAGGGCACTGGTGGTGCATCCAGCAGGTGAGGAGCTTTTGGTCAACCTCACTGCACAGCTGGGAAATAACCTGCACGTTTTGGTTATTCCCTGTCTGCACATTACAGTGGGAGGAGGAGACAACTGATTGCAGAAAAGTCAGTAATGTTCTGCAGATGTGCATATTCATTGCCTCAAAACCACAGTGTCTCACCTTCCCAAAGCCTGTCAGTCTTTCTTGGTGCATGCTCCTAAAGGGATCTGAGAGTTGTAAATACCCTGCAGACATTGTTTGGATCTTATTGCTATGGTACCATGTATAGCTATACTTCCTCCTAACCTATAGAGGTATTTAATGTACAGCTTTGTTTTCTGGGGCTACTTTTTGTTTCTGTAAGAGCCAAATGATGAGAGACAGGTAAATCCAGACTAGGCGGGCTCTCTGGCCCACCAGATTAATGCTGCTTCTACTGTTGTTACACACGCTGGATTTTAAATGGGCTGGATGCTGCCACTGGAGAATCCTTCTCTCCAGGGAAGGAGCTGGTGTACTCTCCTGACCCAGGAGGAAGCACGGCAGGCAGTGGGAGTCAGTGAAGAGACCTGGCTGTGGAATCTTTGTGCTGGACTCTGAAGGGTCTCTCACAGTGGGATAAATTAAATTCACTCCCCTTCTGCTTTCTTTTGTGCTGCAGTGATGAGGTGGTGCAGCTGGAGGCACAGTGACACCTCTACTAGCTCTTCTTCTGATGCTGGGAAGCACTAGCTCATGCCCCGATTTAGTTTCTGTGTGTTTGAAATCAATGTGGACAGGGGGAAGCTGGGCTCTGTGTTCACCTAATCCTTTCTTTTGTTGCATTTACATGTTTATTTGTAGCATTTGACCTGTGCTTCTACGTGCAGAGCACAGAGAGCACAAGGTGTTCACCCCCTAACATGAGTGTGCATCCTCTCAGGTTTAAAGTACTTGGAAGTTACTACTGCCTTTAAGATGGCAGAAATGTGAATACATAATGGATTAAATCTTTCCTCCCAAAGGCTTGCAAATACCTAGGCATGCCATAAACCAAATGAAAGTACCAGCATTCCTCCCCTGTTTTGGATGGTTACAATAATAGATAACAGGCTGCAGCATGATCTGGCCTAATGTTTTGACCTCGAAGGGTCCTTCCTCGTTTGAGTCTGAACAAACATTTTAATTTGAAGTATCTGCTCCAGGTCTTAGAAAGACCCTTTAGGGTCAAAAAATACCATAAAATCAAGCTTCTACTTGTGCAGGTGCACAACAAACATTCCAGCGTTACTTCTTTGTTATTTTACAGCAGTGGGTAATTTTAGTTGGCACACATGATGTTTCAGGGATGCAACTGTAATTTTTAGTATTTCTTGTTAGCCAAAACCTTTACTAAGATTGACGTGACAGTCTTAAATATCCCCCAGTGCAGAGTGACTAACTGCAGCCTTGTTATTAAGCCAGACTCCAAGTGGTTTTGTAGGAAACACATTTAATACCGAAAAGTTATATACAGTTAATAACAAACACAGACAGGCTACAGGTATATGTGTGATGTGTAAACTGACTGCACTGCTGGCAGTAGAAAAAGCTGGGTCAAAGAACTTAAATACAGATCACAGTATCTGTATGTGAGAAAAATCTCCCTTACTGCTGTGCCACCTCTTCTGTTCCTCCAATAGATACTACAATTATACTGTCTTAATTATTCCTTTGTTGAGAAAGTGTAAATAAGTATTTCTACAGTACAGTGTAATTATTTATATGTATCTTATTTGTTTATTCCCAAAGAAATGGGACAATTCAGTGGTGAGACAGTTATTTTAATGATCATTCCACCCACTGCAGTTAGTTACTAAAGGGTTCTGTACTCCCAGGTACATTAACTGAAGCGTCCAGCTCATGATAGAGCTCAGCCTTCACCTCCTGCTTCTGACAGGACTGTCAGCATAACACCGTTTCTGTACTAATTATCTGTAAGATAAGGTATCAAATCCTCACTTTGAGACGATACTCTCTTCTTGCCCACTGGAGATTCAAAGTCAGTAAAAACTCACCAGTGATGTAGCACGTGACGCGCCGGTTCTGCTCGGAGATGTCCGCGTCGATGGTGCTCAGGGTGACAACGACCTGCCCCGGCTCCGCGTTCTCAATGACCGACCCCTTGTAGAAATCTGAGGTGAACTGCGGGGCGTTGTCGTTTTCATCAGAGACAGTGACCTCCACCAGGGTTTGGGAAGAGAGCTGGACCTTCTTGCCGTGATCAGTGGCCACCACATAAAAGCGATAGATCTCCTGGTCTTCACAGTCCAGCTCTTTCAGGGTGGTGATCCACCCGCTCTCACCGTCGATGGTGAAGAGCCCACGGAGGTTGCCAGATTCTGCTTCCAGACTGTAGGTCACCTGCCCGTCACTTCCCATGTCCTGGTCAATAGCTGTCACTTGAATGACTGTGGTTCCTGAAGGCATGTTCTCCATGACAAAAGCTCTGTAGGGATCTGCCTCAAACACAGGTCTGTTGTCATTGACATCCTGCACCTGGATATTCACAGAGACCAGAGACACCAGCTCAGTCTCCTGATGTGAGCAGTGAGCCATGACATCAACCTGGTACCACTTGGTGGTCTCATGATCCATGGGTTTTTTGATTTTCAAAGCCCCTGTTTGTTCGTCCAGTGTGAACACCTCGTCCTTGTTACTTTCGGTAGTGGTTCCCTTCACCAGGCTGTATATAATGGGATCCTCTGCAAAAGCTTTGACTGACCCTATTTCTGACCCCTCTGGAAGATCCTCAGATGCAGAGAATGTATAAAGGGGCTCAGAAAACCTTGGCAATGTCACCTCCCTGGGGACAATCTGGAGATTCACTGGAACAAGGGAGTTCCAATGAGGGGGTCTGCCATCTTCAGCTTTCACCTTGAAGTTAAAGGCTCTGTTTTCTAAACCAATAAGGCTCTCTTTGACCTTAACGACCCCAGTGGCAGCATTAATCTCCACAAGGTCTTCTGCCACATCTTCTACAGAGTCAACAGAGTAAATGACATCTGCATTTGCACCTTCATCAGCATCATAAGCCAGTACCTGGATGACAGGGGAGCCTTTGCTGACATTTGACTGGATGGACAGTGTGTATTCAGAGGCTTTGAACAGAGGTGGGTTGTCATTCTCATCTGTAAGGATTATTTTCACAGTGCAGAAGGCCACCTTCCCACCCCCATCCTTGGCCATGACTTTAATGGCAATGACTCTCTCTGTGGAATTCTCCCTGTCCAGCTTTTGCAGTGTGGCAATACAGCCTTTATTGTCTATGGAGAACTTCTCATGGGCGAGTTTATTTATGATGGTGTAGTCTATGGTGCCATATGGGCCACCATCTGGGTCAATAGCCAGCAGCTCAATCACTTTGGTTCCTATCTCAGCATTTTCTGCCAGCTCTGCCTCGTACACATTCTGCTGAAAAGAGGGGCTGTATTTGTTGGCATTTGTGGTGTTGATATACACAGGCACAGTGCTCTTGAAAACTCCATCTGAAGCAGAAACTCTGAGATTGTAAGATGGCTCCAAGTCCTTTTTGCAGCGGTTGAACATGGATATTATCCCAGAAGTGCTGTTGATGGCAAAATGCCTGTTGTCATTCCCCGAGAGGATCACGTATTCCAGCCGGGTGGTGTCTCCACTGTCGGGGTCCAGGGCCTGGACTTTGATCACGATGTGCCCACACGTAGCCATTTCACTGACCTTGGCTTCATACTGAAGCTGGCTGAACTCAGGGGGATTGTCATTGATGTCTGTCACATCTACGACTACCAGGGCATCGCTACTGAGTGGAGGCACCCCATGATCTGCAGCTCTGACTTTCATGCGGAACTGCTGATTTGTTTCATAATCAAGCGCCTGAGCTGTTGTTATTTGCCCTGTGCTGGCATCAATATTAAAGAACTTGGCAGCATCTGAACCATCATCCATGATCTGATAGGAGACCACTTTGTTTCTGCCTGAATCCTTATCAGAGGCAAAGAGCTGGACAACAGGGGTCTGTGGTGGCAAACTCTCCGAGACAGATGCTGTGTAAATGATCTGAGAAAATATAGGGGGGTTGTCATTAATGTCCTCTACCTCCACCTCTACTGTGGCTTCTGAGAAGGATCCAAGTGCTGTGTCTGTGGCTCTAACAGTGAAAGTGTGTTTTGTCTCTAGCTCATAGTCCAGATGCCCTGTGACAGTAAGGACACCAGTTTTGAAGTCGGTGTTGAAGAGTTTCAGGGAATCTTCTTCTACAATGTTGTAGATGAGGCGCAAGCCTTCAGGGCTGCGGGCCTGGATGTGGAGGATAGATGTGTACGGGGGGATGTTTTCTGGCACCTTCACTCGGTAGTACAGACTTTGGAACAGAGGGTTGGATCTGTTCCTCACACTGATCACAACCTCCTCTTCAGCGTGCAGGGGAGGCTCCCCTTTGTCCTTGGCAATGACCCGGAGGTTGTATTTATTTAAAGCTTGATAATCAAGAGGCCTCTTAAGGGAGATGTCTCCTAGGTAAGGGTCAATCCAAAAGTATTTGTAGTCCTCTGCAAATGAGTAGGTAACAGCTCCGTTATCCCCTATGTCTTTGTCTGTTGCTGACACCTGAAAAAGGACATCCCCTGGCTCTGTGCCGTCCTGCACCGAGGTGTAGTATGGCACATTCTGGAACTGCGGGGTGTTGTCATTGACATCCTCCACATAAACCCTGACTGTGGCTTGCGACACTCTTGGTGGCTTCCTGTTGTCCTTCACTTGCACAGCTACCTCGTGCGTGTCTCGCATTTCGCGGTCAAATTTCACACCCTTGGTCTGAAGGACTCCAGAGGCTTGGATCATTTTGAACCTTTCCTTTTCATTCAAAAGCGAATAGGAAAGGGGTTCATTTAGCTGATACCCTTTGACCCCAAGAATGGTTAGAGTCTTCTCGTCTGTAGAGTTCTCCATCACAGTTGCTGTATATACATCTTGATCAAATTTCAAGCCGGTACCTTGTGCCCGAGTTAAGTTTAGCTTAACCAGAGCAGTACTCTTATATAAGCCATCAGCAGCTCTGACTGTGAGCTCTCGGTAGCTTCTCAGGCCAGTAGTGTTAAGAATGGAGATGAGACCTGTGAGTGGATGGATATGGAAAGCATTATCAAGGTTCCCTTCCACGATGCTGTAGGTCACCTCTGAGTCTGCATCTTTTGCCTGCACTGACAAAAGCTCCATCCCTGGGTGGGCAGGCAGCAAGACAGAAATGTCATAAGTGTCTTTGAGAAAGACTGGAGGTGAATCATTGACATCTTTAACATGGATTGTGACCTTGGCAGGCTTGGATGCAAACAGGCTGGGACTTCCACTGTCGTGCACATGTACACTGAAGTGGAAAACCGGGGTGAGCTCGTAGTCTATATCAGCACGACTGGTCAGCGTCCCCGTGCTGGGATCCACTGTGAAATACTTCTGCGCCTCTGGTTCCAAAATCTCATAGACCAGCAGAGCATTGGAGTCTTGATCAGCATCTGTTGCACAGGTCACAAGAGGAGCATTGCTTTCATCCAGAACCATGCTTTGGGATGGGGCATTCTCCATGACCCAGCCAATGAAGGAAGGCTTAACGAAGACAGGCACATTGTCATTCTCATCTATGACATAGATAAGCACCACTGCATCCATAAATGCTCCAGCCACGTTGGTGCCACGGACTTTCAACTGGTAAAAAGACACCTGCTCAAAATCTAAGCTCTTCTGAGTGGAAATCAGGCCTGACTGATAGTTCATGGAGAACACTCCATCTCCATTTCCATCTTTTATTTCATAGCTGACTGGTGACAAGCTTGTGGCTGAAACCTGGATCAGAGGAGAGCCAACAGGAGTGGATTCACTGATCTCTGTGATGTATTCGGCCTCTGGAAATTTTGGAGGGGTTCGATCCGAGGGTCTAATGTGGACATGCACTGTAGCAGAATCTTTAAGCTGAGGAAACCCCCGATCTTCTGCCTTTACAATAAGAGTAAATCGCTCCTGCCTGGATGGGTCCAGTTTCTGGGCAACTGTAATAATTCCAGAATATGGGTCGATGCTGAATAAGCCTTCCCCATTACCTGCAAGAACAGAAATTACAGAGTGGAGAATGCAGACACCTTATTGGTCTTGGTTTTCTGAACCTCTTTTTTCATAGATTCTCCTGATTTCAGACCTGATTAACATCTGTTTCTTTTACTGGGAGAAAATAATTCATTTCTAAATAATTTTAATTATAAGAACAATGAACCCATTGAGATCTGTGAGCTAACATTTGAATCAATCAAAATGTAAATTGGAGATAAACACCCTTCTAATTTAAGCATATTTAGTGGTGGCAGAGCATGTGCTTGAAGCTTTTGCCTCGTGTGCAGAACATGGTAGCACAGACAGTACTAGTTTCTTCAAGCCCTGTCATGCTTGTAATTACCAATACTTCAGGAGCAATTAAATTCCTCAGTCCTTGATCTAAATTGCAGTGAGAAAGATGGAGCAAAGGATGGCTTGTCTCCTGCGAAGAATTTACAGGCTAAATAGGCCATGTGGCACAGACATAAATACTTAAGTTTTAACCTTTATAGTGAATGATAAAATATTTGCCCACTGAGCACGAATGACTCAAAACCACCACCAGTCAATGCTGAAAGCATTCTCACCATTCCTTGAGGATGTGTTTCTTGGTAAAAATAGTGGAATGATGATGACTGCTGTGGGAATTGGAGTACTTTTGCCTGACAACTGAACAGTTCCCATGGACAAAGTGGAATTTTGTCCATGAACTCAGATTTTAGATTGTTCTAACTCATCCAGTCACACTTTTTTCTTAGATCGGTGACTCAACATTAAGCTGTCTTCTTAAGAAAAGATGCTAATATTCCATAATATGGAAACTACCTACTCACTCTAGATTTTTTCCTGGGTAGGAAGAAAATCACATTTTAGAACTGTGCAGCCATTTTCTGTTCTCTGCAACAGCTAGAGGAAAGCCGGTCAAGAGGCCACCAGTTAGAGCATGGTAATGCAGGTATGATCATAACCTAAACCGTCTTGTTGCATGGCTCTCACCTGCCTGAAGGGAGTAGTGGATTTCAGCATTGGCTCCCTGGTCCTGATCAAGGGCTCTGACTTGTATAACCTCTGTGCCCACCACTGCTGAGTCCAGCACTTCTGCTTCATAATGGATGTTGCTGAACTGGGGAGGGTGGAGGTTGCAGTTGTCCACGTGGATGATGACTCGGACAAAGTTCCGCTTGATGGGGACCTCCTGGTCTCGTACCTGAATGGCAGAGGGAGAGCAGGAACAGTCACACTCAGGGACAAGCCAGTCTTGCCTGCATCATCTTCCAAGTAACTCATCAACACTCTTAGAGAGGGGGGTGTTTTGCAGTGGTACCAACCCCTTGTCTGGGAATGAGCCTGGAAGTTTCAGCACCAAAGCTCAGCCTTGAGAATGAAACCAAACATTAGCTACTATGCACTGTGTTTTCTTTTATAAGAATCCAGTGGCCCTCCAAAGAAGGTGGTTAGAGGAATGCAGGGTGTTAACCACATTTAGCCATATAGTAAAGGTTAACACTCTGCTTTCCTCTTCCCTGTTGTTCCAGACAAATCCTCCCTCAAAGACTAGAACCACTTTTAATTTCTCCAGTGACCCACATATCCCAGCCAAGCTGGTGGACTCACCAGGTCTTGGTTAGGACTCACCATCACTGTGAGGGTGTGCTGAGGCATGGGCTGGGAACTGAAGCCTTCTGCTGTTGTGAGGGCTCCACTGCCTGGATCCAACTGGAAAAGTCTTGTGCTTTTGGGGTCCACACTGCCATGGATGGTGTAGATGAGCCCCTTTCCTTTGTCCTTGTCTGTTGCACTGACCCGAAGGATTTCTCTCCCTGAGGGTGTATCTTCAGGAATCCTCACCTCGTAATGGCTCTCAAGAAACTGGGGACGGTGCTGGTTGATGTCAATCACGTGGATAAATGCCTGTGGGGGAGACAGCACAGTGAGCGCAGCAACTGGACATGCAGCCATGTAAAATCTCAGCTACCAATCCTTCTTGGGTGTTGACATACTCTGAGTGCCGTAACCATCACAGTTTTCCAACTCTTGGAGCTTTCTCATCCATGACGACTGGGAGCTCTTTTGTCCTTCATCCCAAGGAACTCCTCCTGTGCCTTCCCCTTTGTGTTTTTCAGTTTGGTTCCTCTCCTTTTTTAAAATCTCTCCAGTCTGGCACGGCATTCAGAGTGAATGTGCCTGCACTTGGCACATGGGGAAACAGTCACAGCCTGCCATGGAAAGCAGCAGTGGCTCAGCCGTGGTGCCAGCTTTGCTGGCTGGTGCCTACACAGCAACCCCCATTATTTACTCACCAGAAAGCTGACAGAAGGGGGATGTTTGGTAAAAGAAGGGAGGGGCTTGGCCTATCTCAAGGTACTTCTATTCTGATATTTTCAAAAATTTCTGTTCTACCCTTTTTAGCCAAATCTTCCTCTCTGCATTTAACAGCAAATCCCCGGGAATCCTGAATCCTGCCTGGGAAGTCACTGCTTTCTTCTGTGTGGTCTCCTACCCTGGCTGTCCTGACCCTCCTACTGCTGTGCTTCCTGCATCTTAAAAAGTCCCAACCAAGTGTAATAATTTGCTTCCTTTAGCAAACCTGAGCATGCCACGGGGGTTTTGCACAAGCAGGTTTCTTGACATCTGCTAGCGGCCTTGAGTGCCAAAATAAACGTAGGGATGAGATGCAAGGTGGCAGGGAATGCACACCAGGCAAGGTGGGGCTTTGTTTGTTTATTTGGAGCAATACTTGAAGATAGTTGAGACAAGTGGCCATCCATTAGCATCTTAGCATCACGTTTCGAAGGAATGGTGGAGCTCCTCACTCATCACCCCCCACAGTGAATTTCCCATGATAAACATCACTGACAGGTGACTCACGTTCTAGGTTTTCCTGTGCAGCAAGGGCTGGATTTTTGGCTGCTTCGTAAGCGTGGAGAGAATGACTAGTGAAAGATGGAGCCCTGAACACCCCTCCTCAGGGTAGGTAAAGATGGGCAAATCTCATCATTTTAGCTGGGGCTCAGGGACATGCCTGAGAGTGAAGTGCCTCCTTCACCAGCACTTACTTTGTATGTGGCAACTCAGAGCACACAGCATCTCTGCAGTTGCCCCACTCGCTCCCTGGGCCTGACCTCACCTCCTGCAGATGCATTTGTGCTGGCTGTACCTGGGCTACCATGTCCCAGGAACACCCCTTGACATGGGAACACGGACCCAAGCCTGACCTGACTGTGCACACACCTCCCTTAAGACGTTGTCCCAGATGTGCTGGAATTCAGCCTGAGCAGCTGAGACCAAGCTGAGGTGCGAGTGTGTGAACTGCCAGCCCAGCTTGGCTGGTGGTGTAGATGTGTCCTTGCACGCTGGCTGGGATCAACAGGAAAGACCCAGGCTTTTCTAGACCAGTTGTGTTTCCAACAACATAAAAACAATCTCAGCTTGGTCTAAGTAAGACTTGGGTCACTGTGTAATGTAAGATCACAGTGTAAGGAGGTTCCTGTGCCTGGCACCTGATCCAGAGCTCAGCAGACTCAGCAGAAAGGTTCCCTTTGGCACATGCTCCCTCTCGATGGGGTCTCCAATAAAGAAGAAAACATTACCTGGGTTTTGATCGTACTGGACCCATCAGTGACTTCTACTGTCAGGTTATAGCTTGACTTCTTCCTTGCATCCAGGGGTCTTGCAATGACCATGCTGCCTGTACTCTTTTCAATGTCAAAATCCATGTCATCATCACCACCTGGGACAAGGTAGAGATGGAAATGGCAAACAGGAGGGCAGTTACAGTCAGCTAGATTGGGGATAGTGCCATAGGTAAGGTTTCTCCCAAATCTGGAAACTCAAAACAACATGTGATTGATAGATAGATGCACACAGGAGATAGGGAGGACAAGGCAAAGCTGGACAAAGAGATGGTCACAGATGGTGACAAAGGAGGGTGAAAAGGAAGGTGAGCAGAAGTAGAGAAAATGAGGAGGAGGAGAGAAGGGGAAAGGATGCACTTATGCATGTGATGTCCTGGCTAGATTGGCAACAGGCACATTTGAGCACTGATTTATTTGCACAAGGTTTCCAGCCACGGAGCATCACTGGCTTAGCATGGATCAGGGACCTGCTGGGTACAACAGGGCTCTTGCTGGCTTCTGATTCAAGGTCACACTGTGGGCATATCAGCATTGGTCCTCATCACCATGGCTGGGAGCCTGTGAGCTACCTGAATTCCCAACACTCCAACAGTTGGGGAGGCAGACGGTGCTTCCAGGGTGAGCAGAGCCTGTTGCCTCCAACCCAGATGGCTGAGAAGTGCCAGGAACAGCAGGCCTGAGCAGCTCAGCAGCACAAGGCTGTCCCTCACCCTACTGCTGCTCAGCCCTGGCATGGCAGCTCCTTTCTCATGCCTCGCTTGCTGGGGCCTGCTGGGCCCCTCTTGCACATTAAACCCTGCAAAGCTGCTCTGAGATATGGAGAGGCTGGAACAGTTTTCTGTGTTTTATCCCAGGTCTCAACTTCTTTATTCCTGGCTACTGGATGCTCTGGATTCTGCTTTATTCTATTACCAGCTGGTAAAATATTTTCTGGTTGTAAAATTACGTATCTTCCCTCGCTGGAGGAATGCAGTGCTCACCAGCCATCTGGACCACTGCTCTTCTGCTGGGAAGGAGACAGAAAGAAGCAGAGACAGAGAGTGAGAGACCCCCGGATGTCTTTCCCTGAGAAAAGAGGGAAGGCCGATGTTGCTTTGTCAGAGCTTCTCCAGACTCCATCAACCCCAGTGACAGAGTATTTGTGGTCTGGAAAAGGTGAAACTTTGAATGAGGTGCTGAAGGCTCCTGAATCTCTGCATCACCCTCTTGGTTGCCAGCTACCATGAACTTTCCTTCCCTTGCAGGGAAAATAAAATCCTGTCCTTTTCCACCAGGACAGAAACCAAGAGAGCCTTCAGCATCACTTGGTGCACTGGCTACTGGGAAAGATGAGGTCAAGCTATGCTCCAGCACTAAGCAGGGAAATGATGGGGTAGCACTCAGAGGAATACACCATTAATTCTGCAGACCCAAGCAGACACTACTAATGCTGGATAAACCTTTCACTGATATTGCCTTGCTCCTTGTAGCATTGTCTCTCTTGTTGCTTAATTGTATTTATACACCATTATCCTTGCCCTAACACAATAAGGGGAAAAACTATTCACTTTCCCAATTAAGGCTTTGTCTGACAAGGGCAGGCCCTGCAGGCAGTACCAGGGAAAGGCTGTACAACGCAGATTGGGGCACCACTTCAAAACATCAAATTACGTGAGCACAATTGGCCCTCGTTGGTAGGACCAGTTCTGCACACGCTGCCTGGAGAGTCCCCTGGGGTGACAGCCCACGTCCCCTCGGAATCGTGTGTCTTAGAGGAGGCCCTAGAGTTCCACATTCCATGCCTAAATCATCCCTGGGATGTGGTGAGGTGGAAGGGAGAGCCCCACAAGTTAGGGCAGACCAGGTCTTTGAGGAATGCTTCCTTCTCAGTTCCCTGCTCAAGACTCAACATGGAGGGAGATACAGGGGGTGTCTGTAACAGCCAGCCACACACCTGGATCCTTGCAGGCAGTTTTAACAAAACCAGCAGTGTTACCTGATTCCCAGGAGGAGCTGGCACTGGCATGCCCTGCCTCTCGTGCGACATTGGAGAACACCTCAAACACGGGCAAGTTCCAGAATGTCATTTAAAAAGCGTGTTAGGTAATTGCACTTGGCACCAGAGGCCTTGGATGGGCAGCTTTGTCTAATGGCTGTTTAAACCTTCTGGTGCCCGTGAGAAAGCTCTCCCCATAGCTCACCTACACCTAAAGCAAACAACTTCATTAGCTCAGGCATGCGAGCGCTGAAGGCCAAGGGAGCCGGAGCAAACGCTCCCAGACACCGCTGCCCCGCTCCCATTTCTGCGTCTCACCTGTGATATTAAACCACACTTGGCTGGGGCCCATCTCGATGCTGATCACTCCCACCATGTGGTTCACGGGATCTGTTTCCATCACGGCGAAGTTAAAGTGGGGTTCATCAAAAGCCAGTGGTTCTGAGGAAGGGCTGGGCCGGGCGACCCAGCTGATGTGAAGTCTCACGTGGGAGGAGAGCGGGGGGCTGCCGCCGTCTGTGGCCTTGACCTGCCGAGAAAGGCACATGCAGCCAGGGAGAAGGCTGAGTTAGCACAGGGGAACTCTGTGGAAAACTCCTTCTCCCACCCACCAAGAGTTTCAGCTCCCACTGTGCCCAAAATCCCACTGAACAAATCTTGAGCCAGTGGTCCATGCTCTGGCTGCTTCTGAGGCAGAGCCATGCAACCCAAATTCCTCTTTACCATCAAGTAAATCTGCCAAGCTCTGTCCATAGCAGAGACCTGGATCACAACTCGTACTGCAAAGACCCACAGACTCTGAGAGGGCTTCGAGCCTACATCCGAGCTCCATGGCCTGATCAGAATGCCAAACAGAGGCATGATGTTCAAGGTTTGGGTCTATAACCATATGGGATCATGGATCACTGTATTCCTTTCTGAAGGTTAGATTGGACCTTCAATTATTTTAATTTTAAATTTATTGTCCATTTTTAACACGTTCCTACCTTCTGCATTTCCCATCATTCCCTCCCAGTTTCTCTCCCTGTAACCCAAATTTCCTTATTCAAGCTCTCCTCCCACTGCTGCCTTTTCTCCATCTCTTTCCTTTTACCTTTTCTGTTTCTGAACCCTTTTCTCTCTTTCCCTCTCCACCCATTTCTTCCCATCAGCTCTTTGTGCTTCCCTCTCCTCTCACCGTGAGTATGTTGTATTCGGAGGCAGGAAAAGCCTTCCTGGAGAAGACTGTGCCAGTTGTGGGGTTGATGGTGAATATCCCCTCCTCCTCCTCCTCGATGGTGTAGGTGATCTGGCTGTTCTGGCCCTGGTCACGGTCGGAAGCGATCAGCCTGTAGACCGGCAGCAGCGTCTCCGAGGCCTCTCTCTCGGGGAGCTGCACCATGAAGAGCTTGTGGGGGAAACTGGGAGGGCTGTCGTTGGCATCCAGGACTTGGATCACGACTCTGCTGGTGGACTTCAGGGTCGGCTCTCCGTTGTCAGAGACAGCCACCTGTCAGCAAGCAAAGGGAGTGGGTGACAGGGCCCTCAGAGGTGACCTAGAGCGTGACCTGCCAGCCGCCATCCTGGTGGGCAGTGACTCAGTCAGGGGTTTTTGTGTGGGTCTGCATTTTGTCTCAACATTTTCAAAGGCACTGCTCCTCTCTGCAGGGCAAAGCCTGGTGGCTCTAGCAGGCACTGTGCAGGGCCTGTCCATGCACAGGGGGATGAGTTTGCAGGGCTCCTGCTCCCAGCTGCTCCGGGCAGTGGGTCAGGCTAGGCACTGGAGAGCATGCTGCTGGAAACGGTCACATTGCAATGGTTTGGCAAGGTACCAGCCATCCTCACCCTGCCCTGCCTGTGCACGCCCACAGCATGTTGCACGGCACAGAGAAATGTGTTACCCCCATCACCTTGATGGACTCAAAAACCTCCAGATCCCTCTGATGGGAATACTCATAGCTGGGAGCAGCTGAAGATGGGGGCCAGTGACCAAAGCTACACAGCAATGTCTGATACAATGAGATAAATGAGGGTGGATTTCTCTGGCTTGCTCTTTCCCCCATAACGTATAAACCATCCTGCTAGAGGACAGTTCCAGTCCTCTTCTGCATTCCCACAGCTTCCAGAGCAGAACTTTTGCTCCAGTCTTCAGCAAGAAAATAATAAACCCCGCAGTACTGCTGCAGCTGTCTCTTGGGTTAACACACACCATTTAATTAAGTTTCCCAGCAGTTGGGAGCTGATGGGATGAGATTCTTTCTCTGTGCTCCAACTTGCAAGGAAAGCTCTTTGAGGACTTAAAACACTTGTAGGTAAATAAAGCTAATTACAATCATCATTACCCACCTCTAGGATATGTTCAGCCTTGTATTCTCGATCCAGCTGCCGTGAAGTCGTGGAAATCAGACCTGCCAAGAAAGAAACCCTTTGAGCTCCAAGACTCAGCATGCAAGAAAAGCCAGGGCTGATCAGATCCCTGAATGCCCAAGATCGGCCTGCCCACCTGTCCTGCTTCAGGTTCCCTTTGTGATCAGAGGAGAAAGACAGATACCCCCAGAGGGTAACCCATCCCCTCCCAGCATGAATCCCTCTGTGGAGGTGTTGCTCTTGCTCTCTGATCACAGAGACCACGGAGGAGGGGGGAACACCTACCAGATGCCTGCATCAGTTGAGGGTTGGCAAGGCATTAGGTGAGAAAAGCTGCAGGACCATGAAAACAAAACTTTTCTTATGCCTCTAAGTAAGAAACATTCTGCATGTGCTGGCACAAGCCTGGCCTCTTAACAAGTCTCGACTCCTGTTTTCCCTGTGCTGAACCTTGCTCTTTGTAATTTACAGTGTTTTGACAAAAGTTTGTCTTCTGTCTTGGGAAATACCCTCTATTTGACTGCTGGAACAAATGCATTTGGGCTAAAAATAAGGTACACAGTCGATAATAATGTTGATGTATTATTTAAGCCTTGCTGAGAGACAGGATGAGGCCTCCAACAATTGCAATATTTGAGGGATTTCTGAAAAATACACAGCAGTTTAACCACAGGGAATAAGCTGGATGCAGGAGGGAGGAACTGTGGCTATAATAAACTAGAGTTGAAACAAAATCATCATAATTGCCTCTTTTTGGCCTGTCCATGGCTAAGCTGAGTAGATGCAAGTGTGGAAAGGATGGGATTGAGGATTCTGCTTCCATGTCTGGTTTCATAAAAGTCCTTGCAGAGTGCCTTGACTCTTCACTTTTGGGGAAAAGCAGCTCTAAATCATTTTCACAACTGCTTTACCAGTGACGGAAATTATATATGTAATGTTTGACCTCCTGAAAGTCATCAAGTCTGACACCTGTGAGTGGTTTTTGTCCACTCCCAGTTATCAAGGTCTCTCTCTTCCTTGTGAAGGGAAGTTCTGCTTCTTCACACCCACGAAAGGCAGGGTGAGTTTTCCTGAGCACAGCAAGCAGCGACCCGGGCTCGTGCTACCCTGGAAATGCTTTGCATGTGATGCCGCGTGCACGTGCAGTGGTGTGCGCGTGTGCACTTGTGCGTCCTGGGAGACTTGTAAATCCCAGCTGCACGAACCCATCTCAACTCTCACTTCTGGTCCAAGGCCAGAAAGCTTTAATAATTAGTATCATCTTCAGCTGTACCATGCTTTTGGTGCATGTCTGTCTGAGCACGACAGGCAGGAGAAAGTTTCAAATGGCTGCAGGAAACATCAGGCAGCTGAAGGAGGGAGCAAGGAGCAGCTGCTTGGAGCATGAGTGTTGTTCACCGTTTCCACTTGTTCTCTGGGATTATTCACACTTGGCACCAGCCACGGCACTAAACATTTATTTGATGCCTTTACAATCATAAATCAACACTCCTTTATGTGTTATGACAAGATGGCTTGAAAAATTCTGTTTGCTTGTCTGTCACAGTGGTTTTATTCTCTCCCTAATCATCCTTTCAACATCTCAGCAGGTGAAGAGGACTCAGCAGAGAGACCACTGGAGCTCTTAAAACTTTCCCAGGTTAGTGAGAGGCTGTAGGGGTCCATTAAGAGCAAAACTCATGGAAATGCTCTCCTAATGGGGGCCTGGAGAAGGAATTGCAGCAGCAGTTCACTGAGATCTCTGATACTCCTGTCCCAATAGCCTAGCTATTGAGCCCAGAACTCCAGCTACCTCAGGCAATGCTTCATAATTTTGGCCTAACAAGCCCACAGGACACACAGATATTGACAAGAGAGCTGCCTGACACCCATGTGCACACTGGGGATGTTTCTGGTTTATCAGATTGCAAAATCCACTTGCAGCAGACTAACACCTTGTTTGCACTGAATTACTGCATGCCAGCTGATGGAAGGGAACTTAACCACTCTGAAGTGACTATCTGGATTTGCCTGGCCATACCCTGAAATTCTTTCATGACTTAATGAAAAAAATTAAAAAAAACAGAATCATAGCTCAGCTTTCTAGTGCTGGAGAAGGAGGACTGCAGTGAAGGCAGATGAACTGGAATTTAATGACACTCTTGAATGTCTGTACTACTGAAGATGCTCCCATCTCCTGGGGAGTAAGAGCTGACTCTGCTCTCTATCATGTAACCTGTACTGTATCCCAGCTGGGAGTCTCACCAGATGGAATTTTTTGGTTTATCTTCACATCTGCTGAGCCACAAGGCAAAGGGTTGGCTTCTCCTCCTGACCCCAGGCAAACTCTGTCCCTTACTCCGCGCCCAACCGTGGCTCCCAGTTCCCCCCTCTGGAGCCAGTTACCACTCTGCCCTGGGATCTGAAAGCCCTTGTGGTTAATTAATTAGGGTTCATCACCCTAATTCCCGTTTGGAGCCATGGCACTGGGCAATGCTGAGATGTACAAACTGACAGCAGTGTTCACACGGCCACGGAGCACCCGGAGGTGGGGAGATGGACACTGCACACGATTCCTGAGAGGAGCCCGCTGGAATTAATGCACATTTTCATTTATTGCTGTGTGGTTATACACCCTGTGAGGCCAGAGGGCTAAAATGGAAGTGGAAGCTGTTATTAAAGGGGAACTGCCATCAGCTTTTGTGGCCTGGGGACACAGTTCCTCGGTTCCTTCTGCTGGCCCCTACAAGGCCTGAGAAGTGCATATTTAGTTTTAGTGAATGTTTTGTGTGTGCATGTGCATGTGTGTGAGTTATCAGCACCGTGCCCTGCTGGAAAACCCCATCCAGCCTGTCCCATGGGACTTGTGATGGAGTTGAGTGGGTGCCCCTTATTTGTGTTCTTGCACGAGGCCCTGAAGGTTTCTGCTGAATCCTACAGAGACTGAACAAAACTGTCAAAGGTCCTAATTACACCTGTCCAATTAGCCAAGCTCTCATCCACCTGAAGATCCAGAAACAGTCCCTTCTGTTGCCTGCACGCAGGCAGGCACAGGCTGTGCTCCAGCAGCCTGTCCGCACACAGCAATGGGAAAGGATTGTCTGCCTTTCTCCTGCTTGCTGCTTGGAAAGGGCAGAGAGGAAGGCTGGTCATGTTGGAACAGGAGCACCAAAATTACAAGGGCATTGTTGTCAGGGAACAAAAAATAATAATAACTTCTGCTGGCAAGAACACGGCTGGGGTGGAGGTTGCTGGCCCCCTGCCCTTGCTGCAGGGGGGAAAATCTAAGATAGTTAAAATAGCCAGAATCAGGTTTGCAGGCACTGAGGCTTTCACAAGAGCCTGAGAAGGGAAGAGGTTGTTTTCCTGAAATTCTCTTGTCCCACTCCTGCTTCCATCTAACCTTTTTTTCTGCTCCTCCTACCACCCCACCTCTTGTTCTGACCCTGCTGTGCACTGCTCCATGCTCAGCTGTGTGTTATGTTGATTTGGGGAGCAGCCATGCAGCCATCCCTCGGACCTTAAAGAGCAGGGTGTCCTTCCTCATAGAGAAATGCAGGGAACCACAGGAGGCATCCTGGGGAAGCCCACGGACACTGACACAGCATAAGAAACACCAGAAGAACAAGCACTAGGTAAGAGCTGGAGACAAACAATCCAAAGTAAAAGGATTCTCCAAACAGCCTTCCAGCAGGATGAATGGCTTCATCCTGACTCTTCCTGCCACAGCCTCCCAGTTCCTCCTGGTCCTGTCTGGACTCGAACCCCCTTCATATCAAACCCTGCACAAAACAAGCTGAAAACATTTCCAGCAGAAGAATACCCCAAACCCTACTATCTGCCCATCTCTCCATGCAGCTATCTATCCCTGTCTCCCACAAACACTGCTCCACACCAGCTGCCAAGCTGGGCTGGAGAGATTCCATCGCCGATGGCACAGAGCTTTCATCTCAGTGCTCAGTTTTGCTCCCTCTTCTCATTAGCCTTTCATGTATTTTCCCCCTTTTTCTCCACCGTCTTCAGGGAACTGAGAGCTGGAAGATCTTCGAGCCTTTCTGTGGTAGTTTGGGGATGCTGGAGATGCCCAGGACAGTTACTATGGCCGCCCCTGGTTCCCTGCAAGGCCTCAGAAGTCAAGGGGCCTTGCTGGTTATGTCTCCGCTGGCCAATCCACCTCTGTGTCAAGGTACTGGATCAAACACAGAACCAGGAGCAGAATTGGGTTACTTGCAATAGTGTGCCACTGTGCCCTAAATGATTATCCAGGGCTATTGTGCAGGGTTATTCTGGGTGTAGATACTCCTGTTGCAGCAGTACATCAGGACCTCCATTCCTATTAGGACACAGGATGAGAACAAGTTTCCTTGTCCTCCTGCTCTCCCTTTGCCAAGAGGCCACCACCAGGAATGTCCTACCTGGGAGAGACCCAGACTGACCTCTGGCTCTCTCGTGCTCTGGCTTATTGCAGTGCCAGTGTGATTTATTTGTCCTTTGATGACAGTGACCATGTGGGACAGGAGAAAAGGGGATGTCTTGATCACAGTCTTCTGCCCTGCACTGGGATAACCCTCTTTTTTTGAATACAGTCCTGCACTAATGGGGATGACCAGGCTCTGAAAGACCAGGAGTTTTTCTTCCAGTGCTGCACTACCAAGCTGACACTAAAGATTATTGTTTTATTCTACTTAATGGAGCAACTAGCCTGCAGAATGAAAATACCACTGGGTTTCCAACAAGCTGCCTAAAGCCCCCGAACGTTAGACAAGCTGTGATATTGCTCCTGGCGGCAGCAGCAGATGACTTCTCTTTAGATACTGTAAACATGAGGGAATAACTGCTCCGTTTATGCCAATGTTCACAGGTAATTATAGGTTCTTTTGGGTGACATGCAAGTGAAACAATGGATAACTGAATCCTCATCAGGCTTGGAAGCAGGACCTTAAACAACCTCCACGCTCAGGGTTTAAAGAAGAGACCTCCAGCAACTGTCCAAGAGATAAGATCAGCCCATGGGTTTCTTTCAGAACTGACAGACTTATCACTCTTCTCATGCAAATCACCCGAGTATAGGGAGAGATGGAGAGGAGATGACTCATACCTGAGAGAGCTTTTTTTGTCTAAGATGGGGATTAATGGGTTGGCTTAGAGGTGAGGTGTCTCATTAGCAAACATTTGGATTTTGCCAGAGTCACTCATTTTGCTACGGAACATGACAGCCTTGGAGCGTGACTTCGCAGGGCTGCACTCACCCTGGGGTGAAAGCTTTGCCTGCAGCTAAAGGCTGAATTTCCTGCAGGGTGCATGGCTGCTCAGCTGATGAGGGGAGCCAGCCTGATGTCCTGATAGCCATCCTGCTCCACATCCCATTGAAAAGGCAGTGGTTTCATGCAATAAAGCTTCTGAAGGAACATTTCTGCAGGACCCTGCATTGTGCAAGCTGTCCCAGGGCTGGGTTGTGCATAGCTGGTTGGATTATGTGGGAAAGTTGGATGCAGAGCAATGTCCTGACCAGGCTAAAAAGCTTCTGGCAGTGCAGACAGCTACAGCAGTGGGCAGCAGTGGTCACAGTTAGCTCACATCTCCAGGTGCATTTATACAGTGTCACGTAAAGACACCCTGTGAGGTTCTTGTGGCAAAAAGATTTTAGTGAATAATAATAATAATAATAGTAATAATTTATTTCTTCCATTCCCCTCCTAGCCAGCTGTAGAGCACTGCCAGAGAGCCATTACACCACTGGTAACACGTAGCTGAGAGCAGCTCTAGCCTTTTTCAATACATCCAGCTCCTCATCTGAGAGCAAGCTTCTATCCCGCTGCAGTAGCTGAACTGCTTTTATCATCTGCAGGAGATCAAAGTCATGCAATTAATCCTCTCCCATACTCAGGCTCTGTGCCCTCCCTTCCCTCTTCTCCCAGAAGCTGATGGCATGAAGGGCTCGGCACAGCTTTCCCTGCCAGACTGGCCCAATGTCAGCTCTGCTGGGATAGTTTGAGGAAGCTGTTTACACAAAACATCAGCGGGTTTTTGATGGCTCTGGAAGATCTGGTAAATAATCCTCAGATGAAAGATACAGTCTAGGAAGATGGCAGAGGAGGCTTACTACACTTACTACATTAATAGTGCTGGAGAATGGGTGGAGCCTTTAAGTGCAGTGGAATTCATTTTTGTTAATCCTGCCTGGGTCTGTCTCAGGAACAGTCACCTCCAGAAGGGTGTTCCCTGGCTCAGGCTGTGCAACAGGGCAGTTGTTTATAAGGGGGAAGATTAAAAACAACTGCTTGGTTCTGTTTAGGGCTTTGAAAGTAGCACATTTGTGTCATTCTAAGAGCCATCTGGATGCAAATCACAGCCCTCAGGTTGAAGGTTTCAATCCTCAGACTCCCCACAGAATGTATTTGGAGACTGGGACTTTTGCTGCAGGAGGAAGGTGTGACAAAGGCACCTGTGTGGGCTGTTTATATTGAATATGTAACATCCTCTGGGCACTTGGAAGCCTCAAAAACAGATGCTGAGCTGGGTCAGTCTTACCTGTAATGAGGTTAATGGTGAAGAGTCCTTGAGGATTTCCAGTTAAGATCTGAAAAGTCAGTTTTCCCTCTGAGCTAGAGTCCGGATCGAAGGCATCAAGCTGAAGGACAGATGTATTTGGTGGCGAATTCTCCATCACAGAGGCATAGAAGACAGGTCTGGACATCTGAGGTGGGTTGTCATTGGTATCGGTGACTTCAATATAAATTTCAGTCACAGAAGACAGAGGAACTGTTCCCAGGTCAAGGGCTAGCACAGTCAGCCAGTAGTGAGACGTTCCCTCTCGGTCGAGTGATCCTATGGTCCGTATGGTGCCTAGGAGAAGGACAGAGAGTGTCTGTGAGGGATTTAAGGGACCCAGTCCTTGATGCCAGAGCAGTCTGTGTCTCAAGTCTGCTTCCCGCTCTTTGCTGCAGACACAAATTCTGGCACCCACCGTGTCTGGCTGTGAGACTGTGTGGAAGCTGAGGGCTTGCTTGTGCTGAGGGTCATTTTTGTTACACAAGTGAAAGAGAAGACCTCAGTATTTTGGGGGAGGACAGACATTGATTTGCCATTATTTTAAGGAGAAAAACCCCTGCTTGCTCCTACCCAGATACAGGGATAGACTTAGTATAACCCTACACAAGCAAGAAAGGCTTGAATGCACACAACATTGTTAACAGTCAGGCCAAACACAGCAGGCAGTTTAAACCTTCGAGGTACACTATTAAATGAAGATGTCCTTACCTGTGTCCTTTTCGATGCGGAAGATGGACAGGCCAGTGCCTTCTCGGAGGAAATACTGAACCTCTCCATCTTTGCCCCTGTCGATGTCCTTTGCCGTGACCATCATCACCGAGGTGCCCTTAGGGCTGTTCTCCTGCACCCAGCCTTTGAAGACAAAGGAGGCAAAGCGTGGTGGGTGCAAGTTCTCGTTGACATCAATGACGTTCACTTCCAGGTGGCAGAGGGAAGAGCGAGAGAAGGGCTTCCCACCGTCACTGACCTGCACCGTTAGATTGTAAGAGTCCCTCTTCTCATAGTCCAGCTCCTTCTCCAAACGGAGCGCCCCGGTCAGCTTATCCACATGGAACATCATCTCCTCATTGTTAATGAGGCTGTACCTCACCTCCCCCCCAGAGCCAGCATCAGGGTCAAAAGCCTCCAGAAAGAGGAGAACGGTCCCCACGGGCAGGTCTTCGGGGACCTTCACACTGTTGAGGGCTGGGAGGCACTGGGGGGTGTTGTCGTTTACATCCTCCAGAGTCACGACGAGGTCCGTAACGGAGAACAGCTGGAAGCCTGTTTTGGGCTGGTCTCTAGCTTCTATTTTCAGCACATAGCAAGGCCACAGTTCTCTGTCCAGAGCACCTGTAACTGTCACTTCTCCAGTGACACTGTTAATGGCAAACTTGTCTGTGGGGGTTAGGAGAGAGTATTTTATTCTCCCATTGTCATCCGTATCAGCATCTTCTGCTTTCAGTTGAGCTATTGTTGTCCCTGCTGCTACATGTTCTGGTATTGCCACCCAATAGGCACCTTGAGGGAACTTAGGAGTATTATCATTGGTATCCAACACATTCACAGCCAATAGTTTCCAAGATGATTTTTGTGGTGTGCCAAGGTCGTACACAGTAATGTTAAGAATGTAGAAGCTTGTTTGTTCATGATCTAAAGGAGAAAGGACTTGAAGGAGACCCAATTCCAGGTCAATGGTAAAGCAGCTGTCATCATTTCCATCTGAGATCACATAGACCAGTTTTCCATTAAAACCAGTGTCAGGATCAATAGCTGAAAGGTCAGCAATAGTTGAGTTGATCGGAACAGTCTCTACGATATCAACAGATCGTGGAAAGCTGTCATCAAATTTAGGAGCATTATGGTTTATGAGGTGCAAGTTCAGAGATGTTTCATCATCCTGCCCATGGCCTTGAGACTGAGACTCGATGGAGTGTATGATGGTTTCTGTCAGTTGCTTCAAGACTCCGGTTTCCTCACACTGCATTTTGACGGGGAGACCTTGGCTGACCACAGTGATGTTTACAGATGTTGGCAAAGCGTAGTTCTCTCCATCCGTTGCAGTTATTTTCAAAGAGTAGAAAAGTGGCTGTTCAGAAGGAAGATCTCGCAGAGATATTCTAAGGGATATTACTCCAGAGATGGGATTCAGTTCAAAATGCTGTAACTCGTTGCCAGACTTGATTTCGTATTTGATATGCTGCAGCTCATCACTGTCGATTGCAGAGACCGTGGCCACAGGGCTCCCAACTGGAAAGTCCCGTGGGATGGTGCCACTGCAGCTTGCCTTCTCAAACACAGGAGCGTTGTCATTGACATTGCTCAGCGTGAGGGAGACGTACACCTCCGTCTCGTGGCGGAAGGGTGAGCCCCAATCTGATGCCCACACTCGCAGGTGGTACCATCTCTGCATCAACTCATAGTCCATCGACTTGGAGGTGGAAATGACGCCAGAATAGGGGTCAATGACAAAGGGAACCGATTTCTGGTTGGCTATGCTGTAGGTGACAAAGCCATTGTCTCCTTTATCTTCATCTGTAGCCCTTACTGTTAAGACGCTGGTACCAGGAGGAACATTTTCATCAAAGACTCCATGGTATGAAGACTGAGTAAAACTTGGAGCGTGATTGTTGCAGTCAGTGATGTCAACGATAACAGTTGTGGATGTGTGACTGTTACTGGTTGTAACTTCAAGCTCAAAACTAGACTGCTCATGGAAATCCATTGCTCTGACTGTAGTTATCAGTCCAGTGCGAGGATTGATCTTAAAGCTTGCGCTGTCAGAAGTAGGTCTCAAAATATATTTAAGATTTGGGAAAACTGGTGTGATCTTCACCATAACAACTTGGCTTCCAGCTGGGGAAAATTCACTGAGCTGGACCCGGTACACTTCTTTCTCAAACCTGGCAGAAACGTACTTGGAGGGAGGTATGTGGACAGCTCTGACAGGAGAGAACAGTGGTGGCTTGCTCTTGTCCTTGGCTTGCACGCTGAGATTGAAACCAAATGGGAAAAGTAACCAGTTTATCTCTTTGTTTGACACAATCATGAACTCAGTGCTCCCACAGTAGGATTTGATGGCTTTGAAATGTCTTCCCGGATCTCCATCCACAAACTCGACTGAATCAATCCCCGCTTCTGAGTCACCACTTTCTACAGAAAGAGTTGCATAGATAAAGTCTTCGTCTGAATCAGGTGATGTCACCTTCACTGAGGAGATTGAGGGGGGTTTCCTGGCAGATGGCTCCACCTGGATTGTGAGACTAGCCAAGTTCCCAAAGCCATTCCCCTCCGTGATCTTTCTCATTCTGTCCACAGCCAAAACCTGCAGGTTATGCCTGCCTCGATGGGTGCTGTTCAGCCTGCCTGTGACCATAACTGCCCCCGTGGTGGGGTGCACGCTGAATAGGTTGGACCTGGTGTTGAGGGCATAGTAGAACTCAGCGTTCTGGCCAGCATCAGCGTCAGTGGCACTGACCATGCTGACCACGGTTTTCAGAGGAGTGTCTTCTCTGATGGACACTTTGTAGGAGGGGGGTGAAAAGAGAGGTTTCAAGTCATTTCTGTCCAGAATATGGATCAAGACTTTGGCCCAGGCTTCATAGGCAAAGGTGCTCTCTGTGGCCTTGATTATTAACATGTAACTGTCTTTGACCTCACGGTTTAAAAGTGCTGTGTTGCTGCTCCTGGTTCTTATTCTCAAGAAGCAGAAATCCCCAATCACGTGCTCCTCTGTTTTAAACAGACCAGTGCTGTCCCCGGAGGCTATCCTGTACCTGATGTCCCACTCAGGGTCTTTCTTGTAGATACCCATTTTGACGTAGCTCTCCACGTAGGTCTTGGGGGCTGAATTCTCGTAGATGGTGGCATTGTAGAAGAAGTGGGTGAAGTGCAGAGGGGAAGTGTTGCCCTTCTCACAGCTCGCCTTGTGGACCGCACAATGCATCAGGAAAACAGCAACACTCAGGAAGTGCCTCCTGATGGAGACTTCCATGGTGCGGTGTCTCCTTGAGCCCTGCAGGTGTCAAAGGAAGAACACTGGTAATTTTCATTAAGGTCAGTGTGTTACAGAAGAAAGCCTGCAATGGCTCAGCCTCACCTCCCTGCTCGGTCTACCCTGACCTTTATTGATGCAGTTGTTAGCTCAGCTCTTCTTCCCTCTGTCTCAGTGTCCTCCCACATCCCTATGCTGGCTCAGATTTCCTCACTTTCTCTGCTTCAGTTTCTGCCTTTACAGAAGGCAAAATGTGCAAAGTCATGCATGATGCTCTGATGAGGCTGACTTGCTATTCTGTGAAAAATCTTGCCCTCCCTTCATTCTGCCTTCTCCCAAGTCAAACAGCATATCTAAACCCTCCACCACCAATCCAAACTCCCTTGTTTTGTTTCTACAGCCTCCCTTCTCCATCTTAACTTCTCTCTGCATACAAGTTTTTGCAAAGTATTTTTGAGAGTCAATATACAAACTGATTTATGCGCCTCTCCATGGCTTGACTTCCCTTTTCTCTCCCTGTGCTACGGGATGTGTTGTCCTTCCCCAGCAGTGATGCCATGCTGTATAAATTCCTTCTGAATGTGCACCTCCACAGTGGGGCCTTTCCAACAGCTTTCGCTCAGTTTCTAGTCAAGCCGCGTCCCAGTTACCTCAAAGTTCTTCTAATTCACAGGCCTGACCCTGTTGCCTCCTCTGTGTTGACTGAAGGAGCAGGTTTCCAGCAAGACACTTTGCCCATGTCACCCTCAGCCCTGGAGTAGTCTCTCTGGTTCCTGCCTTCTCATGGCAAAGCCCCAGGGTCAGGATTCCTGCGGAGGATCTGCCATCCATGACCACCCGCCATCAGCTTCCTTCTCTAACAACTCCTGAGCATCTGCGGCTCCACGGTTTATCTTTGTGCATGAGGTGTATCAAAGAAGGAACTGGGGAGCACACATGTGATTAACAGGGAAGCAACTTTATTAGGGAGCTTTGCAGAGCTTGTTAAAGGATCAAGGCCTGTTCTTTTCAAAAGCTAAGTGTGTGTTGCTGTGTGTGCAGTTAGGGGTTGAAACCAGGGATAAGCTAAATATAGGTGCATATATTTCCCCTAGATATCCCAAGAGATCTTTATCTAGAACTGTTTCTTCCTGTTTTAAATTTAAATTATATATCAAGTACCTGCCAGTCATTTGGCACATTCCTAATTTAAACAGGGAAGACTTGTTTTTCCAGACACTTTTTCAAGACTCATCTCTTTAAGAGCCAGAACTAGTTCAATTTGTAACTCAAGTTGAATGTTAGGAACAAATTGTTAGTGCCCAAATAACAGTATGTGTCATATTCTCTCACTGAGATATCTAATTACTGATAAATACAAAGATGTAAGTTTCATATTTGCTTCAAATCCTTTTCTCCTTTGTAAATAGGTGCCAACCATCCAAAAATCTCTCTGTGGTCTTTCCTTTTTGAAACAAGTGGTCTGAAGCTGAAGTCAAACTACCAGAAGTTGGAGAGAAATCAACACAATTCAGTTGTGACAAAATTCAGACTCATTTTTTCATGCCATCATTTCACTTCTAGGAAACACAACATAGTCCCAAATGCGCTGCAAATTAAAGAAAATCTTGGAGGGCAGGGATGGGTGACCCAGAAAGGCATGTGGCTCGTTCTGAGAAGTTGAAAACCATGTTCCTAAAAGCTCTGCTTGTTGCTCGTTACTTAACAGCGCTGCAGAGCTGTGCAGCATGTAGGGGCTTGCCTAGAGCTACTCCCTTCCAACATTTTCAACTGCTGAACTTGGAGAGAAGACGATCGCGAGCCGCGCGCGCGTGTCCGCGAGCACCGGCAGCGGGGTAATCCACACAACCCCGAGTGGAGCAAGGCAGCAGAACAAGCCCGCAACAAAACCAGAGCTGCTCCACGAACAGCAGACTTAATGAAGCCGATCGCTTTGTATCTGGGCTAATTGACTTTTTAATTGAATTGTACTGAAAAGGCAATGTGAACTCATCTCTCATAAGACATCAGAGAACCCACAAAGCAGAGACGTTATGAACTCCACAACCACAAGAAAAGCAGGAGCCAGAGCACATGCCTTCCTGGGCACCAGCAATTCAACATGGGAGGATAACCTTGAGCAAGGAGTGGGTTTTCTGGCATTTAACAAGAGGCAAGCTTTCGTCTGAATCTCTCCTGGAATGTACTTAACCTCACTCTTCCCTGTGTATTTCCTGACATCTAAGAAGGGCTTCACTTACATTGCTGTTTTTTTCCTCTGTATTAGCAGGGTTTTACTCCTCTGTCCAGATAATTATTTTGCAAAACCTGTTGTGACCTCAATATTTCTTAGAGCTTTGCTCTCAATTACAAGCTGGACTGAAAGCAATCAATGGCTTCAGCTGTTATTATGGGGGATGGAGAATGACTATGCATCTGGGGCATGAGGCAGAAGCCTCATTTCCTCTGGAAATGATCTGAAACTTTGAAAAACACCATCAAAACTTAGGGAGAATCGTCTAGGAGGCATCACCATCAACTTTTCAAGTCTAGGAGTTTCTCTCTGTGTCAGGACCATGCTTAAGGCTTGAACAGTATCACAAAGAGTCTCTGTTGTGTCTCCTGATAGCAACTTCCCACCCTGGGCCTGGAAATCATCACCTACTACCTGCAGCCGGGAGGTTCTCCTTTAGTAGGCTGCACTGGGAAGCAACCATGCTCTGAATTTCTTGTTTCTCTTTCTCCAGCATGGTTTTAGTGCAATTTGAGGTGCAACAGATCTCCCAGGAGATGAGTGTGCTGTCTCTGCTCTGTCTCCTGATTCTGGAATCATTTATACCACAGTCACAATGCAAAACTATCGAGAAGTGAGACTGGAACATTTTCAAAGGCTGTGGTGAAACTTAACAGAAAAACAGGGGACAGTGCTCTGAACAGAGGGGAAATCTAGGTAACTGCTCCCTTGGCTCAGCTCCAGGGAAAATCCTGCTGGGACTGAGCCTGGAAGGTGACAGCAATGAACCAGCAGAAATGAGGCGGGTTTCTGTGACTTTTGTTCTGTGGGTTGAAAGCTGTGCATAGCACAAAACCAGCAAAAAAATCAATTTACGGGCCCTCATTCCCAAATGTAGATGGCTACCAAGGAGGGGCAGCACTGCCAAGCTCAGGGGTCCTTGACGTGGAATTCAAGGATCTCCGAGTTGAAACTGGGTGAAATCAAACAGATTTTTCATGCAGATTAAGAGAACCATTCTTCCTGTTTTTCTGAGCTGTGCTACCCCATGTCCTTGTGCTGACAGTAATGAGTACATGAACCATGGGACCTGTGGCAAGGGCCATACCCACCTCAGGGCTGCCAGATCAGCTGCGAGCATCTAACACTTGAACACCCTCACCTGCCTCTGGGATGCCATTCCATGGGATCATTTATTTCTACTCCTCAGAGTGCTCCACTTCTCCTTTTCATGGCCTTCTGGTTGCACATGGGGAGGTAGAAGTGCTGGAGGAAGCCCATTGGTGGGATGGAGTGTGGAAGGAAGGGCACGCTCCCGACTGAGGGAAGTACCAGGGCATCATTATGTGGTGATTCAGTCTCCTTTCCTAATCACCAGGCAAGGATCAGAGAGCCTCGGGGGGGCTTCACCTTCAGCCCTGTAGATGCAAACTCCCCGCAAAGCGAGTAAACAGTCTGTGTATCTCTAATCAGAGCCTGAGCGCGCGTCTAAATTTAACATCCAAATTGTGAACCTCTGTCAAAGACAAGCCCAAATCTGTTGGCTTGAAGTGAGGGAACAAACACAGTGCTGAGATTCAAAGAGTGTGCGTGGGGAGGCCGTGGAGATGGGCGATTTAGGGGGATTGGTGCAGGACAAGGCTGTTCTGGCCAGCTGGGGTGAGTGGCTGGGGCATGGCCAGGGTGTCCTCTGGGGGCCCTCCCAGGGGTCTCCTGCAACGTGTGGGCTGCTGTGTTTGTTGGCCGTATCACGGAAAAGTGCTGCAGCCTGCCAGGAAGCAGGTGTGGCCCCAGCCCCTCCTTTTGATTCCCTTCAAGAGGAGCATTTAAAAGCAATAAAAACCCAAAACACAAAACAAAGCAAGCACTGAGTGCACCCAGAGCAGCATTCCCCTCATGAGCTGTGGTGGGGACTTGGCCCAAGGTTTTGAGATCAGAAGATTAAAGGAAAAATCATAATTTTCATCGGAAAATAAGGACAACTGTTCCCCTATTACTCTTTTGCCAGCATGTATACCAAGTTCTCTTTCTTCCTCTCTTGCTTTCTTCCCTCTCCTCACTCCATTTTCTCTCAGTTTTTTCTTCACTACAAGAAACAGCCTCTTCCCCAGCTTAGGGACCAAGCCAAATCACCTCCAAACACATCAGCTTCTTTGTCAGAGGCTGCAAGAACAGGGAGTTCAGGGAAAGACGGGAGATGAGATTGGCTGTTCAAGTAATCAGTTTAACAAAGAATTCAATGGTCACTGTGAAACAGAGACAGAAACCAAAAGGAGTAAATCCCATGAGATGGTGGGTACAAAGTTTTGGGAAAGGTAACAGGAGATGGGACACTGTCTTCTGCTGGCTTGGCGGAGCAGAAGGGGTTCAGCTACACATGGGGAATATCCTTACAGCTGCCTGCCAAAGAGGATCAATTAGAAAGCAGGCTCTGGGCTTTCAGTGTTGCAAAGTCACAGAGTTAAATGGATGCTGTGTTGAGCCATGTGTGAGATGTTTTGCTTCCCAATGCTGAAATAGCCCATATACACCCTGCAGGGGGATCGTGCTGCTGGGTTAATGTTTGCCCTCTCCACTGCCACAGTGATTTTGATGGGAATTGGATGCTTTTCCATTTGGGGAGCTCCCTGATGGCTGCTCACAGCCCCGTGGGGTTTGAATTCTCTGTGGAGATGGGTATTTTTCAAACGGTTTTCTTGGACTTTGAGAAAGAACAAACAAAGCCGTCCCATCCTTGGAGATCCTGCTTCTGCATTTGGTTGCGCAGCCTCTGCTTGGTTTTGCAGCGAAGCAGAAGAAACACATCCTGGAGGTACTACACAAAGCCAGAAAACTAATGAAAAGTGCCCCTGAAGTTACGGTGTTTCCTTCTTCAATGTATCTCGGGGTTTTCCAGCGCCTGTGGATGGTTTCTTAGGGCTGATGTTTGCAGAACTGCTTGCACCAGCCTGCCTGGGGGCTGTCTTAGTGTGGGTGCAGCTTTTTGCTGGACTTGCAGATTCCATCCAGGCACAGTTGAGCTGTTCCTTCCCCATCTCGACTTTCCAATCCCTGAATGGCTTGGACAGAGTTTTGGAAACTGTTTCCAGGTTGCTGGAGGCTGATCCTGTAGAAGCCGGCGTACGTGCCTTTTACAGCCAAGGGCTGCCCTTGCTCGGAGCGTCCCATGAAATGCTGCTCCTGTCACGGCAGTGAGGGGCAGTGCCAGAGCTGTGCCAGGACCGTGTCACGGTTCAGCTCCACCCCTGGGGGTGAAGTGGCTGTGTACTGCTGGGGTGGGCTGTACCGAGGGCTTCTCAGCTGCAGAGCCACGGAGAGACGTGGGATTAATGAGTCCCATGCTGGCATGCGGAGCAGTGACCCTCTCCTTGGCCTGCTCAGCATGGCAGGGGGTCACACACGTGTCCCGGAGCAGAACAGGCACGGTCCTAAAACGCTGCAGAGATGTTCCTTCCATCATCTGCCAGCTAAACCAGGCAGGTGCTTTAACCCTGGGGGGTTTGGGTACCCCCCTATGCCTCTATGGGGTGTTGGTGGAAGAGGGACTCCCTCGAAAGAGTTTGGGGGAAGCCTGTGAGACACTGAGTAGTGTGGGGCAGTCTGGGAGATCTGGCACAGATAACCTTTTTTCTCTGTATTGATGCAGGGCTTGGTAAAAATGCTTCATTCCGAGGCAGCCCTGCCTTCCCCAGGCCTGGTCTGCTGTGGCCAGGGGTCCTGCCAGGATCACCCTTCAGGGCTGACGGCAGAACAGGGCGGGATGCTGTCCCTTGAGTGGCGCAAGACAAGGATGAGTTGAGCAGGAGAGGAGATGGCAGGATGGCCTTCCACATGGGAAGGGTATCTGGGAAGCATTTAGTTACTCTGATGTCCAGCTCCTCCCTCCCCCTTACAGCTGGATGCTTTTGCCACCTTTGTCACTGTGCCAGATTTCACAGGCTGGATGCTGAGACCCAGACTGGCTCTAAAGGCACCTTGCTCCATGACATCTTACTGTGGCTTCCTCCAGCCAGCCACTCACCCCCTTCCCCCTTGGACATCTCACCCAGTCCCCCATCCTTGGGACGTCGGCTGTGCCCTGATGCAGCTCCTACTTCCCTGGAGCAAGCAGGTGCTGTGTGTCTTTGCCTCCAAGCCATCCTCTGTCCAAGAGCATCACCTGGTATGTGAAGGCAAAGGTTTTCTCTTGCCACCTTTCCACCTGCAATGTGCATTTCTGTCCACTGCTCTGTGAGGAACCCAGGGAGAGCTGGATTTTGTACTGCTGCCAACACCCAGGCCTGGCTCCGATTTGTCACCTAGCTGAGGTGCTATAAGCTCATCTGTTAGGCACAGGAGAACTTGAACAGGCTTGAACTCTCCATACAGTTGTGAGGGTCAGTGATCTCTCTCTGTCTTGGCGTTGCAACATCATTCTAGGGTAAGAATTAATCAAACAGCTCCAGAGCCCTCAGTAGGGTCTGGGGGGTGAGGGAACCTTGAAGTGCCAACTGCCTTGCTGCTGGCTCCTGTCCCAGGGAAAATGTGACATCAGGGAGGTGGACTTGCTTGTGCCAAGAGGGAAGCATTCTTACGCATTATTCCTAATGTCTTTTCCCTGCTCTCCCCAGTTATGGGAGCCAGGGGGTAAATCCTGCTCATGATCCAAAAGCTGCCACTGCACAGATAACCAGGGAACTGTCGTGGGGTGCACAAGGACAGCAGCTATGACAGCCAGGAGACAGGGAGGAGACAGCACATCCCACTGGTGGCTCTCATGGGAATGGGGTACCTGGCACAAGAAACAGCCCTGGGGGCTGGAGAAGGGGCAGTGTTGGTAGGAAGGGGTCTTGGTGGGAGCTGCTCGCCAGGCAGGGTGTGAGGGGCCTTGGGGTTGGGCCCCACAGTGCAGCAGCCCAAACATGTTGGCACAAGAGCCAGGTGGAGCGTGCCAGGATCTCACATGAGTGTGCCCCAACTCCACTGCTGCCGGGACTGTGCAGCACTCACCCTGTGATTCAGCTGCCATGGGGTTTTTTAGCACCAAGGACCACATACCTCAGTCACTTCAAACTAGCTGTGAGAGCCCACAAGGGCTCCTGGGCTCTTCTCTGATTGCTTTCTCCTGCCAAAACTCATACTGAGCATTTTTTCCTCATGCATGGGATGCAAGTTATCTTACACTGATAACCATTCCCCTGTCTGCAGACTGCTGAGGGAAGCTGGTGTGTGGGACCACACTGCCAATCCTGCTGCCTTTCAGATCCGCTGGCCAGCTTCAGCCAAATTTAACCAGAAAGGTAAAGACTTGAAAGGAGTTAACTTTGCACAAGCTTGTGAAAAGCAGCAGGAGAGAGGAGAGAAATCCAAATTAGGACTCCCAGCTGGAAGAAAAAGCTCTAATGTGAGCCCAACCCGATTATTAGACATCAGAGAATCCACACAAGAGGGAGCGCCGCGGGCAACCAAGCTTCATGAATTCTGCTGCTCGCAAAACAGCTGTTTACTTAGGTGCTGCAGAGCTGGGAGAGCTGAGGTCCCAGCACACAGCTTCCATCTGACCCACCAGAGCTGCAAATCCAAACAGGGTTCAGTTCACCCCAGCCTGGTGAGAGCAGCAGCTCTGCCCAGTCTTGAAGGGGCTCTGACCCTGGGGTCCTCATGCTACCTTAACTCCACCTGGGTGTTGGCAATGAGGCCACTGCCCTCATCCCCTGAGTGCTGGTAGTCCCCCAGTGCCCTTTCTGTGATTCCCTGTGGGGAACATACATGTTATCCTAAAATCGCTAAAATTCTTTGGGAAGGAGCCCAAGAGCATCTTGGCACGAAGAGCTGCGAGGGGGACCTTGTGCCCTGCTGGATGCAGGTGAGGAGCCTCAGCGCTCAGCAGGACAGGCTTCTGTCTGCCCTGCAGCGCAGCCCTGCCCACCGCGCTCCTCCCTCACCTTTTCCCTCCTACCCAGCAATTCTCATTCACCCGCAGACCTGTCCCTGCTCTGATCTGACGATCTTCTCCTTCCCCTGCCCAGCACCCTGCTGGTCTTTCCCTTCTGCTGCCCGAAGGTGAGCACGGGGAGCAGCTTTCTGCTCCACCTGCAGCCTCTCTCACTCCACTGCCATCTGTCTGCCTTGCGCTACTCCTTCCCGTCCCTCTCCTGTGTTTGGAGGCAGCGTAAGGACACAGAGGACAGAAAATGAATGGGACAATCAGGGCACGATCCTCCCTCGTAAAAGGATGGCTGGCCAGGGCGCCAGTAGCTGTGCCACAAAAATTCCCTGCAGCAGACCTTTATTGGATGCAAAGGGATACCTGCAAGCTGATAGAAAACCTTCAGCTCCCAGACCTAACCAAAGCCACCCACCTGCTGTGCTGTGTCCACAGCGCTGCACAAGCTGCTGCAAGGCCAGCCCGTGCCCTGGGGAGCTCAGGGTTTCCCCAGAGAAAAGATTAACCCCCAGGACAGACGCGTTTGCCCAGGCTGGTCTCATTGCCACAGTGTGACCTTGTCAGCTCTCATTATGCTCCCAGCACAGGTCACTCCTTCCTGCTCCGGACTCTGCTGGAAGCACATTTCTAAAATCTTCTGTCATTACAGCACCTCTGTGGAGCCAGCAGTGGAATAGGGACACTGCTTGGAGCACCTGTGACAACCAGGCTGGGCACAGAGTGTCCCTGTCAACCTGAGCCATATGGAGTATCTATTCATGGCATACCCAGCATCTCCCAGGCTGCCTGAGTCACAGCATCTATCCAACGTACAACCCAGCCACTCGAAAATAGTCACACAATGTAAGAGCATCAAAATAGCCCTGCTTGGCTACCTCTCTACTCTCTGCCCCAAAATGGCCAGTTTGGATTACTTAGTGGAGGAGCATAAGAAAGAAGGCACGGGTAACCTGCTCCTCTCCCACTTTTCAGCATCAGCGCAAGTACATGGCTGATCTTGGGCTGCTGCGTTTAAAAACCTCCACTGGAGCCATCCATCTCAAATGGATCAAAACCTTGTTTGAAGCCAAATAGTAACTTTTGGTGGCTGCAATATCATGTGGCAATTTGTTCCATAAGTTAATTACGCCCTCTGTATAGAAAAAGAAACTATTTCCTTTGGTTTGTTTCAATCCTGTTGCTTGTCCATTTCTGAGCTACAAGCAGCCTGCCCCTCCCCGGAGCTCCTACTTTCAAGAATTAGGGAAGAAAGTTTCTTTGCTAATAAACCAGTACTTGCCTCACTGCCAAGGAAAAAGTGTGGTTAGAGGAAAATTTGCTTGCTCAGCAAATCAGCTTGTTAATAGACAATGCAGCATCCACGCTGCCAACCCAGTTTGAAAAATTTAAAAGGGCTCAGGGGTATTTAATCCTCTCATGTTTGTCCATGATACAGGAGGAAGCCCACTGCTAACTGCTCGAGGTGCAGCTGCACTTGCATGCTCCACACGTGGCAAGAAACAAAGCGAGGTGCACGGAGCAGGGAATGCCATTGCTGGAGCATGGAGGTAGCTGGAACGATCCTGTAGGACTTGCCTTGGAGCAGTTGGCAGGAGAGCAGGATGCAAAATGCATTAGTTCCTAACAGATGTTTGATTCCAGGTGTCGTGCTTCCTTTGAACTCTCCCTTCGTACACGAATGATGCTTGTTTGTTTGCAGGGTTGGGAGATGCACTCGCTTGAGAACACGAGGATTTGAAATGCATCCATGGTGCGAGCTGTAGCTAAGGGAAAGGCTCGGGAGAAGAGCAGGTCCTGCTGCGCTCTCCCCTCCACAGGCAGGGCAGTTGGGCTCACTTTGGGAATGTTACAGAGCACGCTGGAGCACAGTAGGCAGATGGGGAGAAGCAGAGACCAAACCCCCTGGCTGGTTAGAGACCTCTCCCCTGCCCAGACCCGCAGGAACCCCAACCCCATAGCAGACAGGCGGATGTCCCTGAACCATTCCCGATAAGGTGAGGTGTACTGCATATTAGGAGATGATAAAGGTACATTAATACCAAGCCCGGAGACTTTGCTGTCCAGAACACCGAGACAGCCCAGCCTTCCTCAGGAGCCCAATACAGACTGTTTGCCTTCCGTCCCGAAGCTCTGATAACCTCCCAGGTCTCTCTAGCCACAGCCTAGAGAGCCACGGCAGTTCCCTACGCATCCCCTGCCTGCTCTTTGCCCCTCTGAGTGCCGGAATAGGGGGTACGGAGCATTCCATGTCCTCCTGCCGGGATCCAGGGCACCCTGGGCGAAACAGGAGCCAGTTGGCCACAGCCCTACCTGCCCAGCAGAGCCTGCCCAGCTCGTACCACCACACAGCCCAAATTTCCACACATCCTGGAAACTCTTAGCCCTCCGCAGCCACGAACGCAAAGGAGCAACAGCTTTTTTTAAGGGTTTTCTCTGAAGCAACCCCAGTCGCGTGACCGCTGATCTTTGCCCCTCTGCAGTGCTGTGCTCCACCGAGTCCGCCTGCAGTTCCCCGGGAGGCTGATTAGCTGATAACTGCAGTTTGGAAGGGCGCCGTTGGCTCCAAGTGCCCAGGCCTCCCTCCCTGCATTTCCACCTCTTTTATCAGTGCTGCACATGTACATAGGAAATAATTCCTGCACGCCCTGAAGTGGGCCTGGGTTTGCTCTGCGATTTCATCTTGTCACAGGGCACCTGGCAGCGAACAAAGGTGCAGAGATACAAACGGTGGCTCTGGCTTCAGCTCCCTGGCTCTGCTGCCCATCGTGGAGGGGGACAAGGGCAGGTGGGGAGCTCTTATCTGAGTGTACAGGGAAGCTGGGCTGGGAAACAGCAGCGCTGCGACGGCACTCAGGGATCCCCAAGGCACAGCCCAGTCCGAGGTGACAGGGGAAGTGGCTTAACAGGGCATGTGGGGACAGAGTTCGGAGTGGTTCCACCTCACCCCGGTTAGTGGGGTTGTACATGGCCAACAGCTGAGCCTACAGCCAGACGCCATCACTGCTCCTGCCCCAGCTCATCCATTTACTCCAGCACAAGCTCGCTCCCTGCAGAAATCCTGCCTCGTTCAGACACCTGGAGTACTTCTCTGCTCAGTCCCTCCACACCTGCCTTGCTCTGCAGCGTCGCTTTTGCCTTTGATACCTGGAGCCCACCTGCCTGCACTGGCTGCAGCCTGCTGAAGCTTCCTAACTAAGAGCAGATGCAAACACGAATGAAGCTTTTCCTGCCTCTTTCCATAAGCCCCATGCTAGGGCTGCCAGAAGGGAGGAAGAGATGAAGAGCTCTGCATCCCAAAGCTCTCTCTGTAGGAGAAAGCTGCTTCCAGCAAAAGTTATTCACATGCAAAAGCAGTTTCACGAGTAAATCTCGGCATCCTCCATGCCTTCCTCCATCCATGCTGTACAGAGTGCTCCCTGAGTCATTTCAGCTCCCCGCACCGGCGAGCAGCGTGCCTTACCTGTTGCAAGAGGGGAGAGACCTCTCCTGAAGTTTACTGCCTCTCCGCTCTCTCCGCTGAAAATCCTCTCCCGCAGCAGCACCTCGCTGGCTGCCGGGGGTCCATGGTGCTTGCAGAGCAGAGGAGAGGGCTCCGAGAAATTCCTGCAGGAAGGGGTTTTGCCGGCTAAAACTCCGGCGGCACCGGTCGGGAGCAGCGAGGGAGAAAGTTGCGAGGGGTGGAACTCGCTCGCAGGAGCGCCAGCCCTTCCGTGACGGGCTGCAGGAGGAGGAGGAGGAGGAGGAGAGGCATCGCCCGCTGCCTCGCTGCAGAAGTGAAGTTGTGTGTGTGTGTATGTGTGCGTGTGTCAGAGCTGGGCAAGGACCCAAGCCTTAGAGCCAAATAATTGCAGCGCTTTTTACTGTTAGATTAACTAGCATTGCCATGAAATCCAGGACCTCAACTGCAAGTGGGGGTGGGCTGGTGGAATATGTCAGGTAAATCCCTCCAACACACCTGAAAAACTCAAAGATTGTTTTTAACTATCTGCCAGGTGGGTGTTGTAAGGAGGGATGGGGAGAAGGGGGTGGGGGAAACCTGAATCTGCCCTCCGAGCAGCTGCGTGCGAGAGGCACTTTGAAGGTGGTTGTTGTTGTTTGTGTTGGGGGAGCCCCCAGAAACCTCGGCTGCTGCCAGTAAGCCCCAGGCTGCTCCGTGCTGCACGGGCAGCAGGGAGAGGATGAGAAGGTGGTCCTGTCCTGAAAAGGCAGGAGGCAGAGGGAAGAGAGGGAGGCAGCAAGGAGAGATGGCAGCGTGGGGAGACCAGACACCGTGCAGGAGCTTTGGGGGATTTTTGTTGTGCGAATAGAGCATCCTGACTCTGGGGGAGTTGTTCAGGGCTGGGCCAAGGTGAAGGGACATGGACCCTTCTTCAGCCCTCTTTGTCCTGGTCCCCTTCTGCCTCCCCTGCTCCTTTCCACCCCAAACCCCAGTAAATACTAACATTCCCCCTTTAGATTGCAGTGAGGTTTGAACAGATACAGGGGTAGTTCTCAACATGGGAAATGAATGTTCAGCTTTAGGTGAAGCTTCCTCCCCCTCTGGTGCAATTTTGCAGACGAAATTACCAGAAGGCTTTCTGTATGGTTTTAGGAAAACAAAAAGAATATGGAAAGTGGACAATTTTAACTTCAAACTGTCCAAATAGGTGCCTGGCTGCTCCTCGTGAGGCTGCATGTACAACGATGGCAATGAGCGCAGGAATGAGTGGAGGAGAGAGACAGGGTCTAGTAACATCCCATTTGAGGAGGAGTGGTTGCTGCAAAGGTGCACTTTACTGGTCACCAGCAAGCCCTCCAGGACAGCAGGTTATTGATCCTCTGGCCACATGTACAGCCTCGACTGGAACTTGTCTCAGACTAGTTTAAATCACACGACACCAATCCATTGGAAAATCCATGTGATTTCATGGTGCAAGTCCAAAAAAGATGTGAAGAAGTTGACCCATGATATGTTGGGCTGTTTGGAGTTGTGGGTGGAGGTGAGGGAGAGCAATATGGTAAATTCACCAGAAAATGCAGTTTTGATGGAATCAAAATTGGTCAGGAATTTAGATTAAATCTAGGGAACAGTTTGTACCAGGAATGAGAGAGGAAATGTGCACAGCATGGTGAGACTGAACAATCTCCCTGGGGTCACTGTGGGACAGTGCTGGGCTGGGAAATCGCTGATGGATTTTGTACTACAAACGTTCATGTTGGGTGCTCTGCTCACAGCATCTTAACTCCACTTGGTAAATGACTTTGATTTCAAGCCCATCATGACCTTTCAGAAACAGTTTGAACTGAATGGGAAAAAGGCAAAAATCCAGTTGGATTTACACGTGCAGCTTGTCCATTTTTCCACCTGGTTTATTCAGATGATTTCTAGGGGAACTTGTAGCGAAGTTTTGAGGATTCTAAAAGTGACAGTAGAAGTCACAGTACCTTGAAATTGCAAATTAGCTCCTCTTTAGGACATCTCATGAGAGGAGGCCGGGTGATCAGTCAGTGATGGCAATGGGAGGCGCATTTGGGAGGAAGGAAAGGAAAAGTTCCTTCCCACAGCTGCACATCTCAAGTCCCGCAGCTGAGGAAGGCGAGAAAATCAGGTATTGGTGGCTGGATTTCAGCGGGGCTGACGCAGGGCTCAGAACAATACTTGTATTATATTTAGACATACCAAGGTGCAAGTGAGCAAACCTCTGGCTTCAGGGCATCAGCTGATTGCTGCAAGAACCAGCATTTCCCTGCGTTTGGAGCCTTTCACGGCTGGATGGGTGCCTTGTTCCTTTTGCCTGCGTCTGGAGCAGTGGGGACTTGGTCTCATCTTGTGTAGCAAGGTGTGAACCCTCAGCTAGCAAGACCAGCAGTGCTGATCTCAGCAATGCCACCCACAAGCCAGCTCTCCTCTCTGCACTCTCTTCTTGCTCTCCCAGGTGGTGACAGGGGCCCTCTTTCATCCCTTTTCTTTGCTCTGCTGATGAAATGCTCTTTGGGGAAGCTGGTGCTCACGGAACAGCCATGTCTGAGGCAGGCCCTGCAGAAATGTTGGGTGTAAGCTGGTTATTACCTGATCTCCTTACAGAATATGTACAATATCCAGTGAGTGCAAAAGCCACTGATAGCTCCGCCTCGTTGCCAGCAGGTTGGTGGCACTGGGTGTTCCTTCCCACAGAGGTGGCAGAGCATGGTACTCTTCTTGTTGGCTGCAGGGGACTTAGCTCTCAGAGGAAACTTTGCTCCTTGGCTATGGAGCAGCAGAACATGAGGGACATGACTGAAGGAAGGCTTGATTGTCCAAAAGCCCACCTACTCCTACAAATGTACCAGCTGGTTTAATAACAAACATTACCTTTCCTAATTCAATCACGGCATTGGGGTGAGCAGCAATCTAGCTACGGAACCCCCCAAATCCTCATATTGTAGGTAGCTAGGATACTAAGATGGACTTCTGCCTTCCACACAAAGACAAATGTGGTCTCTTAGAGCACGTTTGGTTTGGTTACTATCCCAGTGATCCAGGAAATACAAGAAGTACAGGAGAACTTCTCCTGAGGTCCAGCTGTTAATTCCGTATTGGTGGTGGGTGAGAGCCTGAAACTGGTGAAAACCTTCTGGCTCTGCCTCCTCCTCAGCTCTCCTGCTCAACTTGAAGTCAGGCTGGGTTGGGAAGAAAAGTGTTGTGCTTATCCCAAGGAGCAACTTCTGCTCCTGCAGAAAGGGGTGGGTTGCAGAATTACCTGTGGTTGCAGGCAGAGAGGGTTGGCCTGGCTGGGGGAACTGCGCCAGGAGGAAAGAAAGAAGATGGAGCTGTGCATGATGCCTGGCTTTGTCCTTCTTCACACCACTCAGACAGTCAGTCAAACAAGCCAACAAAGCTCCATAAGCTGCCGTCAACATTTCATGCCATCATGTCCTGCTGTCGGGATCTCACCCTGTCAGAAGCAGTGGGACCTTTTCCAGGGTGTGGGGAATGTCAGAGCTCCATCACTTGGCTGGCAAGGGTGCTTCTTTCTCCCTAATCATGGGGAGAGATTTCATTTCCTGGTTCCACCCAAGATCTCCATGTGATAAAGCCAAGACGTTCTGCTGTGGGTTACCCGCATGCAGAGTTTTGCAGCGAAGCAGCATGTTCAGGCTGGGGTAAGGAAATCACCACGGGCCTCTCTGGACCAACAAGAAACACTTAGAGGGGCCTCCCTGCCAGTGGCTGTACTCACTGCCCTGGGGACCAGCCTTGCCTGCCTCCTGAAGACATGCCTGCAGGTCCATCTTCCAGCTCATCCTCCTAAACATGTGCCTTTCCTGGCCAACACTTGCAGCTGGCCCCACTGGAGTGTTGCTTCCATGGACCTGGAGGTCAGGGCAGCGCTGTTGAGATGTGGCACTGGATTGTTTCTCCAAACCCTTCTGCCCTCAGAAACAGCCATGATGGTGTGACCCCCTTGATCATCCCTCCTGAGGGTCTGGGTGAGCTGGGGACTGGAATGCTCCCACTGTGTTGGTGAGGGTGGGCAGCCAAACTCCTGGTGGGCATTTCCTCAGTGATCCCAGCTCCCACTGCTCTCCCACAGAGCCTTACTTGATATACCAGTCCCTCTCCAAACCTAGAGCAAACGTCTGCTCAGAGGTGTGCTGGGATCTGTGAGTTACCCCCCTCAGGGACAAACAACTTTTGTTTCCCCTTTGCAGAGAATAGAGCCCGTCTGTGTATCTGGCCCTTCGCCCCCGGCATCTGCTGCCATGCTGCAGCACTCTGTGGGTCTGTTTGCACGGCAGCGTGCAGGGACTTGCCAGGGAAGGGGCGATTATCTGCCTGCAACGGCGGCAGCGCTTTCCCCAGCAAGCGGGAGCCTGTGCTGGGGGCGGGGAGGATCCAGTCCTGTGCAGGGATCGGCTCCCGGAGCTGGGTCTGACTGCAACCTCCTTGACCAGCGCTGATGAAGCAGCTCCAGTGACTCGGGATCGTTCCTATAGACCTGCAAACCACCCTGCAGCTCCCAGACAGGCAGAATCTGTGGGGGAATGAGAGGGTGCTGTCTTGAGAGGGACATTTGGGTTGCTTGGAATCTCCCAAGGGGCACAGGCTGGATCCATCTCTCCCTTTGCAGCAGACCTTCCGAGTGGTAATCACAAACCTTGAATCGTATCTCTGTGAGCACACCTGATTCTCCCTCTGAGACTCAACCCTTTGTACCCAGTACAAATTTGAGCTGGGATTTCCTTTGAGCTCCAGGTTATCCTGGCCTAAAGTCCAAGAGGAGTCCAATGATGAGTGAGTTTGACTCAGGCCACCCATCATACTTGGTTTTGGGAATAGAGGCTGATGCATTGCAGAACCAGTCCCCTGCATTCAGTGCAGCCTCTATTAAGACATCTTTGGCTCGTGAGGCTGAGCACTGGGTAGTCCCTGCCCTTAGACACTTGGGAGGGCACCACCATGGAGCTCATGCTGCAGTCGGGTCCCCCACTCCACAAGTCTTTTGTGTGGGACAGCTCAAACATGACTCATGGTTGAGAGTGAAGGACACGAGGTTGTTGGCAGTGTTGGACTGGAGTCCAAGTCTCTTTGGGCCCTGTGTGGGATCACAAGGACTGCTGTGGCATGCTCCCCGTGTTGGCTTCCCACCAAGCATGATGCACACTGATTCCTACAGGGCACTGCCGACAGATCCCTTGCCCCTTTAAAAGAGATGAAGTCATCTGCCTCCAAAGCCATCTGGCACCAGGACAGAGTCAGAAGCTCAGAGCAACAGAAGGCTGGGATGCCAGCCCGCAGAGGGGATGTCATCGCTCTACAGACAGATGGGACCCTGATGGGATGGGGGGAGATGCTGCGCAAGACCCCAGGAGAAGGTTTGGTGTCGCGGGGAAGGCAGTGAAGACCCGCCAGCAGAGTCCCAGGATGTGCCATGGCCCCGCTGCCATCGTCCGCGCCGAGCGGAGCCCCGCTGGGAGGCTGGAGCCGCGCGTTTTCCTGGGAGGACAGTGGGCTGGTCCGGGCCCTCGTCATGGGATGAGCTAGCGAGTCAGCGTGTCTCCTCCTCCCCCTCCATCCGTCCGTGCAGAGCAGGCATGAGCTCATCCCAAGCCACTCGTCCTGCACCGCGTGCCGGATGGCTGATCTCATGGATGGCTGATCTCATCGCTGGCTGTGCCACCGGCACTGACTCCGGAGCGGTGTGTCACTGCAGTCCCCGACAGGACACCGTGGGAAGAGGAACCACCACGTCCCAGCGAGGCTGGGGGAAATGATCTCAAGCAAAACTGCCCACCACACTTGAGTGGGTGGTGGGGGACAAGGTGAATTCCTTGCTGGCGTGCCCAGGGAACAGCCTCTGACTTCCGGGTCTGGCAGAAGGTGTCTTTATCTTATTGCTGGTCATTCCCAGATGCCTCGTGTACCATAGAGTCCTTGACCCTCCTGGTGTGACTAGTTAAGGAGCTGCTCCCCTTCACAGGGCTTTGCTGGGTCATGCTTTTGTCCACCAGCAATGTCCCTGGCCACCGTAAGTCTTTCTGAAGTTACTGCACTGAACCCCCTTCTCCCCACTGTGCACTGCAAGGCGTGGTGGCTTCTGGCCGAGGCAGGGACCCAAGGAAGTGCCTCCTCCTGGCCCAGGTTCTCAGGAAGGAGCTGGGGCTGTGTTGGGTGGATTAACACAGGTGTGCTTTTCCACCACTCTGGCTGAGAAACCAAACTTCAGCTTGGTGTTTGTGGAAGAGATTGGTGGGGGTGGCAGTGGAGAAGAGAGGAAGGGACAACGTGGGAGTTGCTTGGGTCTGTACGAGGAGGTGGGGAAAGAGGACATTGAGTTAATTTATCTGAAGGGTAGAGCAAGGACGAGAGGTTAAATTACAGCTCCATAGTTCAGGTGTCTGTCCAGGGAGAATGAGCCATTCCCAGAAGATGACTCTTCTCCCCTCACTGATGCCACACAACCAGCTTGGACTGGATGTTTAACTTTTAGTCCGGTACACTGGATTGTGTGCTGGGGATTGCACAGGCACAGGCAGAGCAGGGTCTGCCCGCACTGTTGCTTCACTCAGATGTCTCCGGTTTGCCTGGCTTGAGCAGAAAGTCTTTCAAAGTGGAGGTTAATTTCGAAGTAGGGAAATAATTTGTGTTTGTTCTGGTCTGGCCTGAAAAATCCCAGACTATTAGCTCTTTTCCCTAGGAAAGACCACTCCTCTCCTGCTTTGCCTTGCTTTGGGAAAAAAGTTCTGTTCTGCTCCAGCCCCGATCTGTTGTACTCTCTCCTTTGCATTGCAGTCTGTAAATGTTTGTCTATTGGTCCGTTAACCCTCCATCCCAGACTTCCATGCTCCCCTCTCGGATCCTTGCTCTCTGCTTCTCCTTTGCCTTGGTGCTTAGACCTGACACCCAGTCTTGCCTGGCAGAGAAACCAACCTGGAAGTTCCTCGCTCCAAGGGCATTATAAAGAGGCGCCATTGTGCAACGGAGCCTTGTACCAGGAATACAATCCATGTGATGATTATCTCGATACCGTCCTCACTGAACCAGGGGAGCCTGAGCCAGAAGAAGAATTTAGAGCTAAACAGCTTTTGTTTACAGGAAGCCAGAGCACGGTGTCTGGGCTTGTACCAGTGTAGCAGGAGATGTTGCTGCTGTCTCAGACTGCAAAATATTGATGGATGGTGTGTCCCTGAGATTTCCCAGGGACGTTGTGGAAGCAATTTCCCAAACTTCTGAAGCATCTTGTACAGGAGCCCAAGGGGAAAAGTGTTTCCTTTGGCTGACTGGACAACCAAGCAAAGGTCATCAGCTTTATTGACTGCTGTGTTTGGCCATGATCACCACAGGCTTTGCAACCTCTGCAGCACTCTGTGCCTCGGGATGGAAAAGGCTGGGTCTCAGGCGTGTTGCAAAGGGCAGTGGCCACCAAGGGACACAGCACCAGTAGCCCAAACCTCCATGAATTTGTACTACTGAACAAATCCACTGTCCAAACTTCCACTGATTCCTCACAGGCTAGAAAAGGAGAGGAGACAAACTTCCCTCCCAATACTGAAGCTACTTTTCCGGGGGTGTTATTATTTTCCTTCTGGGTTTGCAAAAACACAGTCCTATAGGAAAAAAAAAGCTGGTGGACTGCTCTGCAGAAAGAGGCAAAGAGCCTCATCTCCAAGGCTTGTCCTGCTCAGGACAAGGAAACAAACAACTGAGAGAGAAAATCAAAATGTCTTACAGGTCTCCAGATGTGAGGGAGGGCTTGCCCACATCTGGCAGGGAGTGTTTCACAATGGGAACAGCTTTCCTCAGCCCTCGGCACACGGCTGGGGGTGGCTGTTGTACCCACAAACAGGATGGTCCAGTTCCTGTGGAGGCAGGAGATCTGTTTGGGCAGTTCAGTGAGTCAGCGAACATTTACCAAGGCCTTTTGTGTCAGGAAATGTGTTTTGATGAAAAAAGGAAGAAGTTAAAAATAAATTGAAGGAAAAAAGAGTGAAAACTGAAAGAAATGCAGGTTGCAGAGGCATTTCCCCAGCCCAAACAGCAAATCCTAGTGCTGAGGGATACCATCCAGCCCAGTCGGGATGGTCTGTTTGGGATTCACTGGTGGCCCACTGCTTGCTTTCAAGTGAGCCGTGTTTGGTAACACCTCATGGAGCTCCAGTAAGGCTTTGCTCTGGAGAAATACCCGAGAAATTTCCTTTTGGAGTTGTGCTTCTCTGATCTGTATCAGTCCCAAGCTCCTTCCTCTTCATTCCTGGGACAGGGGATAAGGATTTCCGTAGGGCTGACAGTCTTCTTGGTAAAAAACTTGTGCTGAGAACAGGGGTGGCAGAGCCCCTGAGGGGTTCACCTGGGCTCACAGCATCCCCCAAATGTCCATCATCTCCCAGTGCCTGCATCCTAACAGAAGCAAGGGCATCTGTTAACCTCCTTTTCACTGGTGGGGAAACTGAGGCATGGAGATGTTCAGCCATGCTTGCAAATATTTTAAGCCAAACAGGGAGTAGGTGGATGAGGGGGAGCAGAGGAAGGGAGCAGGGACCTGAGGACTGGAAGGTTTGGTGGGGCCAGAAGATACAGGCTATGGAAAGGCTGCCTTGGAAGGTGAGCCTGTCCAGCCTCCTTTGCAGAGCCAAACCCTCAGTTTTGTCAGGGTTGGAGAAGACACTTCCCTCACTGCCTTGTCCAGCAAACCCTTCCCCAGTGAGCTGGGCATGAGGGCTCAACTCAGCTGCTTGAGGTGAAGGCTGGATACATTGCTGGATAGCAAAGCTGGTGCCCTCTGAGTTTCCCCAGAAAGGAGCTTTCTCCATTTTCTGCTACTGCAGCACTCTCCACCACTGATGCTGGGTTGGGGCTTTTGCTCTGAAGCAGCTCTGAGTGCCCACCCTTCCCTCCTCCCCCAGTCTGTGCAGTTCAGGCATAGCGTGAGCAAGAGGAAGGGGCAGCCTTCGTTGGAATAAGTATGAGAGGCAGTCTGCCAGAAAGATAAACAGAAAAAGGGCTGGGTGAGAGGTGTGGAGAATCCCTAAAGCTGAGGGGCTTTGCATTAATTATCATATTAAGTGTTCAAACGGCAAAAATACCCATCTCCATTTTCATGCGTGTTCACTTTAAAAAGAAATAAAAATCCTGCTTAATTGCTCCACTTAATTCATTAAAGGATTAAGGCAAAGACTAAGGGAAAAAAGTGAAGTATGATGAGGGGTGGTTCTGGCATTCTGCTCCAAACATCTGTGAGTGTTTTGGAGGGAGCCAGGGTGCGAACGTGACTCCTCCGCCCGGCGCTCCTGCCCCGTTCACGGCAGAGCAGAACCCTGGAGCTTGAGCAACCCCGACCACTGGGACCAGTGGCTCTTGGGGGCTCTCTTGGTTTGAGACAAATTTGGAGGAAAACATCCGAAATGAACATCCCTCTGATACAAGGCAGATTTCAGCAGCCCCTCCCCCACCAGGTTCGGAAGGAAATTCCTCGGAGGAAAGTGAAAAAAAACCCCTATTTATTTAACAAGCAAAGTGCAGGCAGGCACAGAAAAAAGAATGAATAATGTTAAATAATAAAACCTCTGGCTGTGGAGAAGACCTAGGAAGATTCAGAGTTCTTTGTAGGTGTGGCTCTGCCCTCTCCGGGCTGCGGTGTGGGGCCTCCCAGTGATGTTATTCCAGACCGGAGCTGAACAGTTCCAGGAGAAGAAGAAGAAAAACCGAAGTCCCAGGAAGGGCTCTTTCTTGCCTCAGCTAGCAGACTAGCTAAAAAGCAAAGCATTTTAACTATCTGTCTCTCCTGAGAAAAGGAGCAGAGAGCAGGGAAAAGCAGGAAGGTGCTTTCTTTTTGGCTCCGCAGCAGCAGAATGCAGATGAGCGTGTGTGTCCTGGAGCATAAAACCGCTCTGAAAAATTCACCTGGCTTCTCTCCCCCCTCTCCTGAGAAACAGCCTAAAGACACAGGAAGGCACAGGATTCATGTGTGGCATGGGACAGACGATAGGGGATGCAGCATCATGAAGTCATCCCAAGACAGGGGCACAGCCCCAGGCACTGTTCTTTGCTCAGCAGATGCAAATCCTCCCACCAAGTCCTTTGCAGGAGCTTTGCAGAGACCTCAAGGCACTCTCCAACCTCTTTGGCTGCACATTTGACAGGTGCTTCTGACCCATGACCAAACCTGGTACCAAGCCATCCCATAATCCAGGGGTTTCTTTTTTTGTTTCAATAACAGAGCTGAAGTGCTGCAGCAGGAGGCAATGTTGACTTTTGCAAAATGTTCTCTGTATTCATTTGCACTGAGCTTAAAAGTAAACCTGGGAGGCTGGTTTATCTCTCAGGCCCATTTTAATTCGAGTTGCTGAAGTTGAGAGGTCAGGTTGATGTGGGTCTGCCCGCATCACATCTGGGCAGGGACTGTGCTGGCAGAGAAAGGATACAGGAAGAAGGTGCAGGTGGGGAGCTTGCTGCCTGATAAAGGGGAGGGGAGCAGCTGGCTGGAGGTTAAAATTCAGACTAAGGTTAAGGTTAAGGGCAGGAGAAGAGATTGCTCATCATTTCTCAGATTGGTGCGACCAAAGCCAGGCTGGAGTGCTGGCTTTGGAGCAGGAGAAGGACAAGTGTAAGCCCACCTCAGGGGAACTAGATGTGCTGAGGAGTGGAGGGAAGGGCTGCCATGGGCAGGGGGTGCAGGGGATCTCCCAGGGCAGAGAGAAATAGGAACGGAGCTCTGCAGCCAGAGCGTGTCTGTGAGACCAGCTTTGAGCTGCTGCCTTCTCCTGGGGAAGGCGGGTGGCTTGACAGAGGGACTGTGTTTGGGGACGTGGGTTTGCTGCTGTAGGGCCCCTGAAATCAGACCCTGTCGCTGTTCTCGCTGCTGAACGGAGAAACGACACAGAGTCCAGGCTCAGGGTAAATGGAGGCCAAAGCTGTTTAATAACTTCTTAGAGGTTTTTATATGTTAGTTCACAAAAAGTGTTTTAAAGGCATAAGGTAATTGGTTCTTTTCGGCCATCCACCCTTTAGGGTGATTGGCCAAGTTCTAAGACACCTGTCTCTAAATGTTCTTCTAGTTGGAACCATAACAATGGTGAAAAACAACTTAGCAGGTGCAGAAGTTTACAGAACTGTAACATTGTTTTGAATTACTTGCATGGGAAAGACAGAGCTCTCACAAAATGCTGCTGAGAGCTGAAGAAATTCCTTGCCAAAGCTTTTTCAGCATCCATAAGACCCCACATCCCTGAGCAGGTGAGGCGGAGGTTGCCCTGCGCCCTGGTCCTCGTGGCTCGGCACAGGTTTGGTTGCACGAGGAGGCTGGGTCAGCGTGCATCGCCTTCCCAACCGAGCTCCTGCAGGACCTGAGGTCGCGGTTCCAACACTGCCTCTTCCCAGCTGCCAGCACACCCCGAGCCAAGGTGGGCTGGGGAGGGGAGTGCGGTGTTGCAGCCTGTTCCCTGCATCAAGGACTGAACACGTGGCTGCTGGGCACAGCAGGGGCTGTTGGGAGGGAAGCCAGGGTTTGGCCTGAGAGGGGAGCAGAGCATCTTCTGCTCTGGGGTGCCCTCAGATCAGTGTGCAGCACCTGGAGCAGCTGGGCTTGGGCAAGGCTGAGCACCCAGACAGAGCTCAGCCCCTCTGCAGGGCATCCTGGGTTTGTCTGACCAGCTTGGCTTTCGCTCCCTCCTTCCTTTGCTTATCCCTCTCCGATCTCGTCGCTGACCACAGGTGGTAGCAGGTGCCTCGCAAAAAAGCCAGATTGGAGCTACAGATTTGTGTGTGTGCGAGGGGGAAACAGCAAATCATCCTTGAAACAATGTCCCTTTTCAGAGTCTTGGCTCCAGGCAGGAATAATCTGTCCTCCCTGGGCAGCTCAGCCTGGCAGCAGCTCTGCCTAATCCTGCCCAAGTTGTGGCAAATCTGTGGATTGCTGAACTGTGGGGTGACATGAGATGCTTCTGCAGCCCCTTGGGGAGCTTCTGGGGCTTGTTGTGGCTCTGGAGGAGGCTGGGAGGAAAGGGCAGGTGATACGTCTGTATGGGGAGACACATCTGTACAAGCAGGCACATCTGTACAGGCAGACACATCTGTACGGGCAGACACATCTGTACGGGCAGGCAGGAGCACTTGGAAGGTTGGGTTTGTGCTCTGTTCTTAGGACAGCCCGCATGGGGAATGCTGAGGGTTGATCCAGGGTGGGGATTGGGGTTTGTTAGGGAATCAGCCTGAATGGGCATCCATTGCTGTGTGGGGAGAGCACTGACTGCTTGTTTGGGGGGTCACCCTTGGTACCTCAGAGCTGGAATCAAAGCACAGACCCCTGGTGTGCTGCAGCAGCTGGACACCCTGGTATGCCCTGGGCACAGCTGCTGTCACCCACGGTGAAAAATAAGGGCTGTTCAGAGATTCTCAGTGACTTAATAACCCTCTTTCCCCAAGGAGAGGAAGAGGCAGCACATTCCTGCTCTCTGGAGCTGTTTGCAGTGGTTCTGCTCAGATTACAGGGGAGGGTGTGCACAGAGATTTAATTTCAGGAGTTTTCAGCACTGTGGGCTTCTTTTTGCAAGTGAATCTTGTTTGGATGGAATAGTCTGTTTTGGATGGAATAGTCATTGTTTGAAATGCCCTCCCAGAGTTTTTCCCCTACCAACTTTTATCTGTCTCCGCCATCATAAACATCATCTCATTTTATCTTTCAAATGGGCCCTGGAATGAAGGCTCTGGGCTGTCTTGTACCCCAGACTGGGGAATTCAGATTTTATTTGCAACATGCCAGGGAATTTTGTTTTCCAGTAACGACTTGCGCTGTAATTGTGAACTTCCTCTTATAACAGAGATCTACCTCCCCACTTCCCTGGAAGGGAGGCTTGAGCACTGCTGCTGTTTTCTACAGTCCCCTTGAAATTCTCAGTTTTAGCAAAGCTGGTGCAGGACAGGGATTTGTTCACCTTTTGATGCAGAACATTTGGAGCAGGAGATGCAGGAAGGGTCATTGCAGCTGGACATGCTGTGGAGGGAGGATGGAGGGAAGGAGAGTTCCTGCTTACCACCTCCACCTTTCCTTCCCAGTTCCCGTTTTCCTTTGCCTCCTCTCAGCATGCTCTGACCCCAGCGTGGCCTTGGGTCACCTCCTGCTGACCGGGATCCAAGCCCAGCTCACGCCTCTGGCCCTGGCAGGGAGGGCAGTGCTGCCCTGTCACCTGCCCTGCGTGCTGCCAGCCCGGCTCGTGCCTGCCAGTGCCGGCTGCAATTAGGATGGGAGAGGAGTTTACTCATCCTGCTCCTGCCAGACCCCAGGGTGATGAAAGTTGGTGTTTAAAGGCAGCGAGATAGGGCTGGGGAGGGGATCAAAGGCACCCTGCCCGCCTGCAGCAGCACTTGGCGATGCAGAGCGTGGGGCTGTGCTCTCCAAGGGGATGCTCAGCACTCCTCGCCACCCCCAGCCCTGCTCTGTGCCTCCCCCCCTTAGCCCTGGCTCCAGACCTGCTGGGAAGCAGCAGGGAATGCTCCGGGCTGTGCTGAGCACAGGCATCCCTTTGCACAAACCCCTTCTGCATCGGGGCACCCAGGAAGGTGGCTGTGGTCCCTGACGTTTGGGGGGCTCTTTGGTCCCTCCTGGGGGACACACAGCACCCGGAGTGCCACTTCCAGGGGCAGAGCTGCAGAAATTGCATTAACATTAAAGTGCAGCTTGCGCTGCCTGGCAGGCGTGGAGCAGCCTCTGTTCCCACGGACTCATTTACCTGCTTGGAAGTGGAAAGTGTTCAGTACCTGGCGGGCTCTGCTGAGCTAATTAATTTATTTAATAACAATTCTTAGCTGCTCTCCAGGCCTAGCTGCTTTGCATCCCAAAGGGTGATGATTTTTTTTTTTTTTCAGAAATTCCCAATGGAGATGTGCCTGGTTTATTTATATAGGTAGATATTACTTTTTTGTTATTGTTCTCCATTTGAACAGCATGTTGCACAACAGGGCTCTGGCTCTGTACCCCTGCTCTGACATGCTGTTGTCACATACATAAACACTGCCACCTCTCTGGGGACACTGCTCTGGGGATGCTGTGGGCTCTGCCCTCTGGGACAATAGGTCCCAGGGCTCCATGAACCAGAGGGGCTGCAGCTTGTGAGCTAATGATCCGGCCTAATTAACCTGGAATCTTCGGAGGACTGCAGTCACTAGAGGGAGACAGGGGAACCCCTCTGCTGGTCTGGCTGTGGGTGGTTCACGGTGCCCTGTTTCCCTTCCTCTGCAGTCCCCAGGAGGAAATCCAGCTGGCTCGGGGGGATGCAGGAGGATGCAGCTTTCCATCATGACCTGTCAACTCAGCATTGCTGCTCTTAGCCAACACCCTTCCCTTGGAAGTAGGGATGAGGCTGTGCCCTGGACTAGGGACACGCATTTCCTAGCAGGAGTTAGGGAAGTCTTGTTACCTTGCTGGGAATCTCTGCCCATTTTCCTGCTGCCCCTGGCAAGGCTGTTAGGACAGTTGACTCGAGGGAGTTTGTGTCTTGTTTCAACACAACATGGAAATGCTGATCAAGGCTGCCTTGCCTTCAGGGACAGGCAAGAAAACATGGGTGTGGGAAAAAGCCTGTTACCCTGTAGGGCGGGTGCAGGGCATGCCACTGGAATTACCCAAAGCAGTGCCCGTGGAGGCCTCAGGGTGCTGGGGACACTGGCTCACTGCTGGGGCACAGGTGCATGTCTTGATGCCCCAGGGACCGGGGAGGCGAGGAGAGGACAATGTCCCATGTGTTGGCTTTCCCAGAGCCTGGCAGTGCCACTGTCTGCCATCAGAGTCTGACTCCATGGCAGAGTTCAGCAAGGTGCACCTGGCACCATCCAGCCCAAACCTTAGGTGACCATCCCGTTCACGTGGGGACTTATGTGGCTAGATCCTGTCCTGAAGCAAAAAGAGGAAAACTCCCAGCACCGTGGCTGGTTGAGGATCTTTTCCCCTTGAGCTCAGACAGGGTTGGGATGCAGAAACCATGGATAAGGAGCCTGTGGCTCTCGGGGTGGGCTCGCTCACCCCACCCCATTCCCTGAGCCCTCTCACTGCTCTGCACAAGTTTGTTCTCCTCCTCGCCCTGAGACAGACCTGGGTGTTTGCGTGCCTTCCACCCCCGGTTTGTGCCCCGGCAGGCTGCTCTCCTCCCCCGTTCCCCACTCCTACCCCAAATGGCACTTTTCTCTGCCGGTGAGTCACGTTGTACTGTTGCAATACTCACCTGGCCACGACCTCAGCAGGAGCCCTGTCCCTGCATGCAGGAGCTCACTGGGGCGCAGTGATTCAGCTGGGATCAGAGGCCTTGCGCCTCTTCCCTGTGCCCAGCTGTGTGTATCCAAGAAAGCATTTCTGCCTGCTGGGGAGTGAATCACCCAGGAGTGGCTTACCCAGCCCTGCCTGCTTCGAGCAGGAAGGGGAATGGGAGGAGAGGAGAAGGGGAATGTGGCTGGGGACTCACTGGCAGGGCAGCCTGCCTGCTGCACATGGGACTGGGGCTGCTTTGCAATGCAACGTGCAGGTTTTGGGGTGCAGAGGAAGAAGAATCAATGGAGTGGGGATGGAGCACTTGGCTGCTCCTGTACAGCCTTGCGGGGCACTCTGGTGGCTGTCACCCCTGGAGCAGAGAGCAGCCCAGCCTGCCCCGTGCTGGCTGCATGGGCTGCAGCTTGTCCCCAGCTGCCTCATCCTCTGCCGGTGTTTCAGGCAAGCCGGGACACGGCTGGCACAGAGGGGACGTCGCCGTGTCACGCTTTGAGCTGGTGCTGGGCTGATCTCTCTGCCTGTTCCCACAGCCTCTCTCCTGGAGCTGGAGGCTGGGGATTTTCCAAGTGGGGAAGCTGGTACGGGCCATCCTGCCTGCCCAGCTGTTATCTCCCACGGGCAGTGGGTGGCATTTTGTGTGGATGGAACAAACTCTCCTTGTGTTCTTTCTGTTGTGCTGTTTCATTTGCTGTGGTCTGCATTTGCTGTCCACTGGCCCAGAGCAGTTAAGAGCATCTAATTTAAGAACTGCTACAATAAAAACAACTTGTGGCAATGACACCAGTTTTAAAAGAAAGCCACTTGGTGAGTCTTGCTCTTTGACCTGTCTGCTTTTGGTGCACTCTGTAGCATGATGAGCATTAGTCACTTGGAGCAAAATCCTCTTTGCACTACCAGGTCCTGGGAGGAGGGAGTTAGGAGCTGAGGGTAAGGCTGCTTTGGGCTCCCCAAAAAGCTGATGTGATGGGTAAGTCTGGTGAGCATCTGTTTAGATGGGATTTGCAAAAATATGTCCCTAACAGGTCAGAGCAACCCTATGACCAGTCACTGAAAAGCCTGCTGCACTCAGAAAGGGCAGGACCAGGTTTTGGGGACCACAGACATCCTGCCTGGGGCTCCCCTATGTGGAGCTGCTCTGTGCTTGGCTGTGACTCTGGCTTGAGTTTTCTGGTGAGAGTATTGGCCAGGATTGTTGGGCCTTGCTGCTGGCTCCATTCAGTCTACTCAAGGAGGGATCTGGACAGCAGCAAAGCTGTGTCTGATCTGGAAACAGGTCCCTGAAGGACAGCATGGATGCACTCACTTGTATCTCCCCATCCTGCATCACATCAGACTCTGCTCGTTGCCTTCATTCTCGAGATGCATCTTGGCTTATCCCACCCATCCATGCATCCCTTATTCGATACCAGGCAATGGGGTCGTTCCCTCCTGGTCTTGGGCAGAAGGGAACCTCGCCCTGGTGGTGTCACCATCCTTCAGGCCCTTTCTTGGTGCTGTTGCTGCTGGCAGACACATGCACGTGCACGCAGCTGGTGCTGAGGCATCCCGGGACAAGGGCTGCGAGGTGCTGTGGTAATGCACACCATCAATAACTGCAGGGGATGAATCTCAGATACACATCTCTGGGGCAAGGCGAGGGACCTGCAGCTCATGTATTCCTGGCACGGGAATCAAGAATAAAATTGCAGCCCCTGAAAGTTCAGTGATAAGCCTGACAGTGATAGGTGTGGGGAGGGAATTTCCTGCAAACTGCTGACTATAAACATGGCCATTAATGTTATTCTGAGAGGATCTGGTTCATGATTTATTAGACCTGTGTGGGACAGGCCCGTAGAAGGCATATGGAATAAATCAGATGAAACCCAGAGCTGGTTCCACCCCTGCTACTGCAGTGAGGGTGGTGGGAGCATGGCAGCCTGCGGGGAGGCTTCCCCAGGACACACCACAGCACTGGCCAGGATGGGTCTGAGGTTTCTTAACGGGACCTGGGGTTAGGAGAGGAAGTGAGCAGGAGGCTGGGAGGTAAGTGGTGAGGAGCTTGGTCCTTCCCAGGCCCCAAAACGTCTGGGCTACAGCAGTGTGCAACTTGGTGCCCCACACCGCCGATGGAGAAAGGGGGGTGGGAAGGAGGCATGTTGCTACAGTTCTGCCATTACCACATCCAAAATTATCGTTCATACAAACAAGGCGAGCGAGAAGCAAACCTCAGAACAAACCAGAACTCGTCTGGGGGCAGCGGGAAAAGGCAGGAGCCACAGGGAGGGGGAGTGGGAGGTGGGCTCCTGTTGCTGTGGTTCAGCAGCCGTGCTGCTGGACACTCTCACAGCAGTCTCGCTCACCTTGTGGCTGAATTTGCCCTGGTGCAGGTTGGAAGGGGAAGATGTGGAGGTGAAGGAGCAGGGGTACCTGGGGAGCAGCTCTGCTGTGCTGATGTAGGAACTTCTCCCCAGCCCCAGGCAAGTATCCAGCAGCAATTATCTCCGGTGGGTGGCACCCAGAGCAAAGCGCTGGCTGGGTTTTATTTCCAGGCCATCTCTCGAGCTGCCTGAAGGAGCTCTGCTGTAAAACCTGCGTCTCTCCCCTCGCAATGAGAGTTGTGCCTGGCTGACTTGTACTCGGATAAATAACAGCAAATGGGCTCTGTGGAGGGCACTGGGCAGCAAAGGGACCATTTGCCAGGGCACCAGAGCACCCCGGGCTGAGGTTTAAAGCCTAGGCTGGTGTGTTGGCATAAATCATCTTCCCGTTCAGCATCCCCACCTCTCCAGACTCTGGTGCGCCCCTTCCCTGCATGGTTCTGTGGGGAGGTTTTAGCTCCATGGAGCTCAGTGCTTCACTGAAAAGTGAATGTTGTGTGCTATCACTGCCCCTTGGGGCTGAGGGTGGAGATTTGCCACCGAGTTTTAGGAGAGGTCATCAGGCATTAGGTGGCTTCTCTGAGAGAATTCTTAGGGAATTAACCTAAGGGTTCACACACCAGGCTCTGGAGGGGGTGTCTGTGCTTCAGGTGGCTGAGCTGACCACTGGGGTCATTCTGCCTTCTGAGGGGCTCTCCCTGGTATCCGGAGAGCATCTCACTTCAGTTGCATTTTCTTGCTGTTAGGGTTTTATTTAATGCAAAATAAGTAATCTGCAGGGGAACGGCTTGAACATCCTCGGTATCAAATCAGAGGGGTAAAGCCCTTGAAATAAGGAATGTGAAGCACCAGGAGACCAGGAATTGAGAAATAACCAGTTCCTTGACTGATCATGGGAAAGCCAGCCTTCTGGTGAGCTTCAGCACAAGTGTTGCAGAGATGTAGGCAGGCAGATGGATGGTTGAGATCTAATAAATATGGGCCAATAGTGACATGGCTTGCTGTCTGTGTACAAAGGATGGTTGTGAGCAGCCTAACTGGGATTGTTGGGCAATAGTTTGCTGTTATGCAAATCACACCAGTGTTGCACAACCAGGGAGGAGGGGGGTAATTCCTCAGGTGTCCCAGCGCCTCAGCTGGAGCTCTGCTTGGCTGAGATCGGCTTGAACAGGGCTGTAGGAGCACGATGAAGGGCACAATGTGCTGCTTAATGTCTTGTTCTGGGCTCAGAGGACAGATCCTGTCCCTCGCTTTTGCTCTGTTGTCACTAAATACACCCAGCTGGTTGAGGTGCTTCTCTCTCTGTCCATCTGCCACCCCTTGTCCCTTCATTTAACATTGTTCGAAGCTGGGCAAAGGCACAGAAGCTGTGGCTATTGCACAGAGCCACTCCAGACACACATCTGCTCTCTGATAAGCTTGGGGCCAAGTGTCTCACCCAGTTTTAAGTCTGGAGAACTTCATGCTTGCAGCCCCAGGGCGCGAGGAGCCCAGGCTGGCTGCAGCTGGGAACACACCCCTGCATGTTGATGCACTTGGCCTCTTCTGCTCGTGCTGCTGCTGGGGAGTGTGGCAGCGTGAGGTGTTCAGGTGTGGATCAGCACTGGCTGATCCTCAGCCAGCCCCAGATTGCTATTAATATGTTCTTAATGCTCCCTAAGCTGGTTATAGAGGAAATTCTACTTCAGACACTACCGTGTGCTCCCTGCCAGTCCTTAGCACAGCTCGGGGTATTTCAGCAACATGCAGGATTCCCAAATGAATAGAAAATTACTGGGCATTGCTTTGTTAGGCACTTGGAAAGGATTTCCTTCTGCAAAAGCAGCATGTTGTGTTAATGGGAGAAATTATAAAGGGATTAGGAGGGAAGGTACCTGTGCAGCAGACAGGAAAGGGCAGAGCAGTACAGGAAAATGCAATTGAGTTGGACTCTGTGGGCACCTGTGGAACCTCCCTGGCCTGGGTACAGGGAGGCCTGGGGCATGCAGAGCTGGAAGGGGGAGAACCAAGCCCCCTGACTATGCAGAGTTTTCTCTGTGCCCTCAGGAGCCCATCCCAGGGCAGATCAGATCAGCCTTTGCAGCTCCTGCACCAAGGACCCGTCAGGTATCAGTGGTTGTGACTGAATCCTCAGGGGAGGGGAAGAGCCATCAGCTGACCACTTGTTCTGACTGAACTCCTGAGGGTCGTGATTCAGGGTGGCTTCAAACCACTGAATTCAAGGGGTTTTAGGTGAACAGGAGCTACCTGCTGGGCTCTGCTCTCCTCAGGGGAGATGCAGTTTCAGGGGTGAAGCAGGTGCTCGGTGGCTGTGCTGGGCATGCGCTGTGTCTCTGGCTGTGAGTCCTGGGAAGCAGAACATCCATCAGCATAAGTGCCAAGGCTGGTGTAAAATGAGGGCCAGGTTCTAGTTCACAAAACACATGCCTTGAGCCAAAGCTTGCAGCGCTCCTGAGAGTGGGGCAGGCTGGGAGGCTTCCTGTGGCAGCTAGTGTGCCTGCTGGCCAGGCTGGCTCCAGAAGTGGCCCAGTGTGTCCAGCAGAGAGTGTGTGCATGGACACGAGCCCCACGGTGCACAGCAGGGACATTTGCTTCCTGGCTGCAGGATTTGACATTCTTCTGCTCTTTGTTTTCTGGCAGAACAGGAGAGTATGTGGATCCTCACGAGTTCTGGTATCTCTGATTTATCTCTTTCCTCTTCATACCTGAAATCAGTAAGGATGGGGAACAGAAAGCCTGGCTGCCAGCAGCACTGAAAGGGCCCTCTATATTACCCTGTGGTTTATAATTTCCAAAGAGCTTCTGTCCAAAATTACCAGAGGGCAGAATGGCTGCAGGGAACGTGGAAGACAAAACAGCATGGACACAGCTTGCTCTTGTTTATACAGGAATGGACCAGCAAGGCAGTGGGAGCATGGGTTTTCTGCAGGCATGTGAGTGGCCAGATGGACAAATACCCTGGGAACTCCTCACCTGGCCAAAGTCTTTTTTTCTGTGGTGGATTTGTGCATGTATGGACTGCATAAACAGAGGGTAAAGGCAAAGTGACCACAGGCTGTGGTGTTACACAGAGGAGTCAACCTTCCTGAGTGTGCTTTTATTCTTAAAGAGACATGTGGACCTGTGTGGGGCTCAGGAGACAGTAAACTGAGGGTGGAGGAAACTGTTCTCTGCCAGGGCCTTTGATGAGAGCCAACTCTGAAGGCAGAGTTAATTCCAAGGGGAAGAACACAGACATTTGGGTGTTCTTAGGATCAAGGGATTGCCTTCAAAGCTGGTTGGGCATCTTAGGCTAACCTAAGGTAGGTGTTGTAAATAAAATAAGTGACCTGGAACATACACCAGGTCTTCTTCACATCTCTGCTTTCTCTTCTGCTGGGCAGCCGGGATGCAGAGGCTGGGGCAGGTTGGTGGGGAATGGTGCTGGTCCAAGGATATGACACCAGCAGTGGAGAAAACCACGCCAGAGTTGTGCATGTACAGAAATGAGTGGTTTTAGGGACATAGAACAAACACATAGCACACACACGTGGCAAAACATCTCTGTAAGGTGCAAAAGCAGGCGTTGATGCAGAATGTATTTATGTGGAAATACATCTGGGGGTAGTAAACAGCAGTTTATGCTGCTCTCCATGTATGTGCACAGATGCCTTTCATGGCATAACATGAACATGACTGAAGGGGAGGCCTGTTAATGGAGATGAGAAAAGATAAGGAAGCACATAAAAGGCAGAGATTACACATTCCTGTGAAGCCTTCAAAGATGAATTCATGCACTGGTATACAAATATGCAGGCTGGGGGGAAGAGATGTAGCCAAACACATCAACAGGGAATTATACCCACGGAGAGATGAGCAGTCCCCCTCTCTTTTTGGATGTATGTTTAATACCTTTGTGATGGTAATTAAAACCCCTGTTTGGGTGTTGCATCTTGTGATTTACTGCGGTCTTATAAATCTTTCAGCAATTTGAAATCTGCAGGGAAGAAAGGTACTGCAAAGGTTTGGAAAAGAAACAAAGAGAAGGAGCTGCACCACATTCAGCAGAGGGTACCCTGGGCTATCTGGACAGGACTTTCCAGCCCAGGAAACCAAAACCTGTTGCCTGTGGACCCCAATTCCTCCCACCAAAGGGAGGCACCCATCCAAAGTACGTCTCCCTCTGGCTGGCTCTTACACTCGTGGAAGGGGATCTGGGTCAGGCTGATTTCCCTCCAAAAGGGCAGAACCTCTTCTGGTGGCTCCATGCCCTCCTAAAGAGTTTGAAGATGGGAGGGTTGAAGGTGTGCAGGGAAAGCCACGTGTGAGGTAGGCAGTGCTGTGGAAGCTGTGGGTGGAGGTGGGCAGAGAGTACACTTGGGAGCAGATGGAAGGGGGGTGGAGGTGGTTTTTGGGGAACTGGGGAGGGAAATGGAGCCAGTGAGGGATGTGCTGGTGAGTGACAGAAATAGAGCAGAAATAATTAGATGAGATGTGTGAAATGGGTGGCTGTGGCAAGAGGCACTGGAATGCAGAATTAAGATGGTGAATGTGGTGGAGTCTGGAAGGAAGAGCCAGAGGTCTGGAGGACTGTATGGAGACACCCAGAGGAGGGGAAGAACGATGTCACAGGGGTACAAAGAACAAAGACGAGATCTCTCTAAGAGGATGGACATGTGTGAGAGGCAGGTGGGCCAGGAGGGCTCCACTCCACCACGGAGCATCCCTGCTGCAGATCAGGGAGGGACCTTGAGGAGGGATCTCTTCCCATCCAGCCTGAGCCTCTGACCCACTGGCAGTGGGAGCATTGCAGCGGGTGTCTGTGGACATGCACAAACCTCATCTCTTCCCTACCCTCTCCATGACCTTGGCAGGATGCTCTGTCTCATGGCTTCCAGGAGGTGAGCAGGCTGTGTCAGCAAGCCAAAGCCTGAGGGCTCGGTCTAAGGCAGAGCTGTGGCTGCAGTGTGGTGGATGGAGGCTGAGTGACCACTGGAGGAGCTGGATGGCTCCTATGTGTCACAGACAGAACCTGTAGCCCCATTTTGGAAAACACAGCTGGGAGGCAGACAGGAAAGGGCTTAGAGGCAGGAGGGGGCTCAGATGAGAAGTTAAATCAGGTGCTGATCAGTCATGGCATTGCTGGCTTCCTCCCACGGGGCTGAGAAGGGACATCTTGAGGACTTCAGCAGAGTCATGGTGCCCCAGCGTGGTGCCATTGATGTGCTGCTGCCTGGGCCTGCTCAGGAAGTGCCACAACAGAGGAAGGAAGGGGTGACTGGTGATGCCGTACTGATTTTTGCCTTTTCCTTTTATATATTCTCTGTATTCTTTACACATGTATTTGTAGCTCTGTAGTCTATTGTTGTAGCTTAGCTTTGGTATTTTCCTAGGCAGAAAGACAAAACACATTCTAAAGCCCCAAACTTTCTGGGAACTGAGGCTGAAAAACAGCTCTTTGAGACACATTTTCATCAGCAAAGTTTAGTCCCATCTGAGGGGGGAGGATTTAGAAGGGGCTTGGACTGGGGGGGATTTACCTCACCTCTCTCATCTCTGATTGGTGATTTTTGTCAATTACACTAATTTGCTAAACTTATAACACTATATTCACCCTGTGGGGATGGGCTTTTGTGGACATTTTTTGTTTCTGCCCCTGGAGGCCCCCAATAAAACCCAACCTTTACATTGCCTCCTGTACTAATATTATCTCAAAAGCGTGTTGTTTCATTTCTAGGTTCCTAAGGCATCTCTGGGACAACACCTGGAGTGCAGAACAGCCCCCAGCTCTGTGGACAATGGCCAGGCTGCCCTGCCAGCACGAGGGCAGGGAAATGGGGAAGGGACAGTGCAGGGATGGGACTGTTGCAGGGATACACGATCTGCCTCTGGCCCAGCAGCATCCACCACACCACATGTGCTAACCCGGCCCTTATCAGACAGACTGCTTGCTTCTGCCACCTTCTTTGGGGTTTGTTTTGCTACTCTGACACTGAACTTGTTTTCTTCTACTTTTTGGCCAGCTTGCCTGATGTCCAGTTGGTATTTGGTGGCAGAGTGGCTCTGCTAGCAGTCACAGCCGTGACAGCAGTCCTGAGTATTCCTGCCAAGAAATCAAAGCTGAAGAATGTGGAGGTGGAGGTGTTGGTGGGACTGAGGGGTGGAGAGGCACGACAGACCATCTGCAGAGAGCATGGGGTGGTCTGTGCAGCTGACAGTGACAGTGAACACCATGACTTGCCCGGTGGAGATGGTGATTTCTGGCTTCATTTCTAGGATGAGATCATTCATTGGATTCCCACCAAAAAATCAGCACTCCCTCCTGCAAACAGTTCAACCCTGCTGAGGGCATCTGTGCTGATTATTGCTGTAGGTGAGTCTCCAAGAATGCCGAGGGGCTGATTCTTCAGAGAATCGAAGCATGGCCACGTGTGGGTGGATGAGAAAGTAAATAAAAGGATGAAGAACTTGGTCAGTCAATGCCTCCCAGTGCTGGAATTACACTTGTCATCATCAGAGTCAGGAGAAATGGGAGGCACTGGAAGTGAGCAAAACTGGAAACGAGCAGAAGTCGGTGGAGGTTTTGGGTGTATTTTTTTCAATGATCACCTGTGTGATCATCCTTTCACCACTCCCAAAGCAGCACATGGCTTAATCCTGAGTTCTGCAAGGTTGTTGCCAGGCTGCTTCTGATACCCTAAACAATCTACAAGAAATCCAACCATCGCTTCTTCAGCAACGCAGGGTCAAGCTAAAAGTACTCAGATAAGAGCTGAACCCCACAGCTAATCCCATTCCTGGGGTGCCTGCGTACGAATCAACTCAGCTGGAAAGCTGACACCCTTCAGTTTGTGCTCATGTTTTTCAGCTTTGCTCCTCTGCAGGTCTGGAGGCAGAGGTCACAGGCAGGGTCCTGGTAGGAAAACGTGCTGAGAGATCAGTGCCTGCTCTTTCCCAGCACCTGGGGCTGAAAGGGGAAGGAGGGTCTGACAGGGCCAGGAGAATGAAGGCTGATACTGCCCTGTGGGTGAGCAATGGGCTTGCCAAGGAGGTGGGGAGCAGAGCCTCCTGTTTAGCTCTGGGGGAAGGTTGACTTCACTCCAGAGAGAAGGGGGTAGCGCTGGGGTGGCTGCTGGCTGTGGCACGTCTCTGGTGATTTAGATCTGAAGATATGTAGGAGGTTTCTCTGGCTCCCGGAAACCCCAGCACAGAGAGGCAGAAAATCCCTTCCAGCATTTCCTGGGAAGTCTGGTTGGGTTCTGGAGAAGGCAGGCTGGAAAGTGGGCAGGACAAAGGGGTCCTGGGGTACTCAGAGAAGCTCAGAGAAGCTCTCCAGTCGTGTGTGGGGACCAGTTTGGGAGCATCTGTGTCCCCAAGGAGCTGGCTTGGCAGGATGGGACGGAGGCAGGGAGAGGGTGTGCAGAGATGGACATGGGGTTTGGCTGGCAGCAGGGTTTGAATGGATGGCACCCACAGAGTTGTCTCTTGGGTTTACAAACCCCACTCCTGTTCTCTATGGGGCTGGGAAGAGTCAGAAACTCCTGGACTCAGCTTGACTCTGGTATAACTCATTGGGGTGGCAGGAGCTGTGCAAGGATGAGCTGAGCCCAGGGAGAAGCAAGAGAGGGAACAGAACATGGAAGAAGAAGTAGGAACTTGCCAGATAACCCAAGAACCCCTGTTTGTGTGTGGGTGTGCACACGTGTGTGTGAAGCACGGCTCTGCCATGTGGTCTCAGTTTGGTCTCTGTGGAAGGGGAAGACTTTTGCTCTCCCCACCTGGATGGAAAGAGGAAACATTTACAAAGAAGCAGGGATGCCAAGGCAGGTTCATTCACTTGCTTCGCAGATCCTTTGGCACCCTCACAGAAGGAACCTTTTGCAGCAGGGTGCATGTCTCAACCCCATCTTGTTTCCTCTGTCCCTGTGGCTGCCAAGCAGAGCCAATTCCATCCCTCGCTGGCTCCTCCCTGGGTCCATTCACAAGCCTTCCCAGACAGGGCTGGATCAGGCAGCCAGGCCTCTCCCAGCTTTGGCAGTCCAAGGCTGGCCTTTCCCCAGCAATTCAATCATTCCTTCTCTCCCAAAAGGAACGTGCCCCAACACCTTTGCCTTGAACCGAGTTGCATTGAGGAACCTGGGTTTGCCCACACATGTTAAAGGTACGGCTGGAGGCGAGAAGCAGGGAAGCCAGCCACGGCTCCAGCGTGGAGGAGAAGGGGAGCCCTCAGCAGAGCCCCGAGCCTGGGGCTGTGGAAGGGGGGCTGGCTGCTGGAGCAGCAAGGTGTGCCCTGACATCCCAGCCCAGCTCCTTTCCAAAGGAGCTCCTCCTCAGCTAACATTTGGCTTTTCAAGCCGGAATTGAGCATCCTTGGGGAGACAAACCATTCCAAGCAGGAGGGCTGGGTCTGCCAGGGGGTCACTGCTGTGGCACTGCAGCTGCATGGCGGTGTTGGGGTCTGGAGGCAGAAGGGATGGACACAGCGGCGTGGGAGCGCCGGGCTGAGCCCAGCAGTGCTGAGGGCTGCAGAGGCTGCTCGGCTCCCACCCATGTTCTCCTCCCTGGAGGGCTGCCCATGTGGGCAGCACGGGCAGGGGTTTGCAGGTGTGAGCTCTATGTGCAGCACTTTCATCCCTGCCAGTTCTTCGGCAGAGGCAGCCAAGGAGGGGAGGATGGTCCTCTCCTCCCATCCTCTTTTGCTCTTTGCATACGGAGAGGGAAATTCATGCTCCTTCCAGTCTGCCCACCATGCCAGGATGTCCAGGGGAAATGAGTTTCCGTGGCCAGGGGTTGAAGTTTGCCAGCACTGGCTTGAGAACATCTGCAGGCACAGGCCCTGTGTTATGGTTAACGTGCAGGGGATATGGGCATCTGCCTCTGAAGAGGAGCAAACCTCTGGAGCCCTCCAGATTTCCCCTCTGATTATTCCAGCATGTTTCTTCCTGCCACAGGTAGTTCATCCCATGCCAGCTGCCAGGCAAAGGAGAAGGATGCAAACAAGACATGTTAAGTAAAATACTCCAGGATGAGCAAACTGTAAAGGAAAAGGAAATTACTCCCGTGGAGCAGGATAAAGGCTCACCAAACAGACAGCATGTGGGCAGTGCTCAGAATAGGGAACGGCTCTTTGAAGGGCATGAAAATCCACACCAGAGCTAAAAGCTGGAGCTGGCTCACAAGTGGTGGGGGAAGCATCTGATGGTAGATAAGGTAACGTTTTCATTAAGGACACCATGACCAGGAGGAAACAACAGGAATCCTGCAGGATGAATCGTGCTGCTCAAGCCCAAGCAGACAGGGCATGATTGCAGGTGTGGTTAGTGCAGAAGAGCAGCAGGACTGGGTCAGAGCAAAGGTCTGCCCTGACTCATCTCTGCACTCAATAGCAGATGCTTCAGGGAGAAGGAGCACAGCAAACAAGTGGTGATACTTGACCCAGATATTAACCCGGCTTCCAGACTGCATCCAGTCCAGGCACTTGTGCACCAAAGCAGCTCTCCTGGGGACATTAGTGTTGGTGGAGAAAGAGCCTCCAGTTTCCAGGAGATCCCTTATTTCATGGGAAGGAAATGCATCACATGGCTGGTCGGCACTGGATGCTCAGTGTAGGAGTCTTGCGGTGGTTTGACATTGCTCCTGGCTGTGAAAAGCCCTGTGAGTGTCAGGTACAGCCCCAGCCACCAGGAGTTGTCCTGCTGGGCATGGTTGTGGTGCCACGAGTGCCCTGGGCAGCCGCAGACAGTCACCATCAGGCTGCGGTCAGGCTTGGCTTTGTGCACGGAGAATTTCGGCCCCAGAGCTGACAGCAGCAGAGTCTCCAAAACCCAGGCAGTAAAGGTGATCAGTGAGGTGTTTGGACAAGAAATAACAAGAGACTCGTACAGTCTCTCGAGTCCAAATGGAGCAGCAATCAGAAGGAATATGAAATTAAGAAAAATGTGGGGAATGCACATAAAAATGTGTCCTGAGGCGAGTTGTTTCCCAAGAATCACAGAATCAGAGTTTGTTTGCTTAGGAGCATAATACTGAGCCTGACAAAAAATGGGCTCAATTGGGAAATGGCCCTGGTTTATGTGGTAGGATATAAAATAGAAAGTAATGGAAGTTCTCCATGGGCAGTGCAGTAACTGGATAAACCCTGACACAAATAATTACTTACCGTGCAATTAACTTGGCACCAGAGCATCTGACTGAGCCCAGCTCCTGTTAGAATTCAGCGTCACTGTGCAGTGAGGTACTTGTCCGTCTGTCTGCATCCTCTCTCTGTCCTCAGGCCACCCAGAGGAATGCCATGGCTGTGGTTTTATGCCCCATCAAATCAAGTTAAAACCAGCCAGTAGGTTCAAAAATTAGAGGGAATGGTACCAAGAAAGACAGACCGAGCTGCAAAACACAAAGCTTGGGATCATATAAGCCATGAGTCCTTTAGAGTGAAAAATAGTCTGTGCTCCAGAAGGGCTGGGGGGGCTTGGGCCCCTCTGGGTGAGGTGGGATGGTGTCGTGAATGAGTGGCTTAGGTCACCTTAAGAGTCACTGACAAAGGTATCAGCAAAAGAAAGTTTTAATGTAAGTTTGTCAAAATGCAACTTAACAGAGTCTGATGGCAACATCCGCTCTGTCACTTCCTACATGGATGAAGCATACAGAGGGAAAATCCATCAGAATCATCTTAAAAGGATTTGCATGGAGACCAGAGACACAAAAGGATAAGAGTGCAAAGGGTAAGGAACAGCCTCCCATTGAGTCATGAGGTTCAGAGTGGACCCCCTGGCCAAACCTAGCCTCAGACTTGATCAACTGCTTTATGTCTAAAGGATTTAGCAGATGGGA
>VXAD01012228.1:303121-328551 GCA_013399195.1 Dicrurus megarhynchus
GGGACGGGACGGGACGGGACGGGACGGGATGGGATGGGATGGGATGGGATGGGATGTCCAAGCGTGGTGGGGACATAGCCCCTAAAGGGACCAGAGCTCTGAGCCTCTCCGTTGCGAAGGGCAGAGCCCTCGGCTGAGGGATGCGGGAGCGGGTCCCTCCTCCCGCCCGGTGCCCGAACAGCCCCGGGACAACCTGCCCGCCCCACCCCGCTCCGGCAGAGCCTCTCCGCAGCGCCCGCTCCATCCCCGGCCACATCGCTCCCCCCGCTGGCGGCTCCGCGCCGCTGCCTCCACTGGGGATGGAGCAGGAGGAGGAGGAGCAGGAGGAGGAGGAAGAAGAGGACGCGCCTCTCACAGTTTCGGGGGGCAGAGGGGTGCTCGCTTCCTTCCCCTCTGCCCTCCGCCCAGGCGGGCCGCAGGGAGATGCAGCCCTCGAAGTGTTCCCCCGGCGTTGTCTCTTCGCTGGAGGCTGGGCAAGATTTTACTGAATTTGTCCATCTTTGAAACGTGTAAGAGATTTTAAGACAAAAGGATGCTCTGCAGTGGATATGGGCAGTTTGGAAGCTGCGCCACAAGCCGGAGCAGGGCAGAGGGGTGGAGGTGATCCTGGCACTGGGGTACCCTCCCTGTGGCAAACCCATGATGAGATCCCCCCTCAGCAGCAATTCTGGGTGTGCTTGAACTGCTGTGAGAGAGACCAGTGTGTGAGATTCCCTCTGGGAATGATAACTCCACCAACCCCACCACCCTGCGTACCAGAACACGGGTCAAAGCCCTCAGTTCCATGGTTCAATCTTCTTTTGCAGGGCTGATTTTAGCTGATGAGACTTGAACCTGGGTGAAATACCAGCCTTCACACATGGAGCCCGAGGGAATGGCATGAAGCTGTGTCAGGGGAGGTTTAGGCTGGGTATTGTCGAATATCCAGAGGGTGTTGGGCACTGCAAGAGGCTCCCCAGGGAAGAGTCACAGCACCAAGCCTGACAGAGCTCAAGAAGCATTTGGAAAAACACTCTCAGGCACATAGTGTAATTCTTGGGCTTGTCCTGTGCAGGCTCAGGAGTTGGACTCAGTGATCCTTGTGGGTCCCTTCCAACTCAGAATTTTCTGTGATTCCATGATTCTCTGCTGTAGGATGAGTTTAATTCCATGGGTTTCCAGTGTCACTGTTAGCTAGAGGAGAAGCAGCTCCAGGTGCACCTACACCTCGCAAGCAGTGAGGCTCTGAGTCCAGGCTGTCTCCAGGTGTGTGGCTGGAGCAGTCACGGTGATCCCTGGCTTGTCACCTTTTTCATCACCTGCATTTTGTACATTTAAGCCACAAAGCTTAATGCAGTATTCATGCCACAGTTTGTTTCTCTTACAAAAGAAAGGGTCAGGAAAACAGACAGGACAGCACAAATCTCTACAGAAATCTTTGCCTGCTCCATCTTTCCTCTCTTGCATGCAGGACATGGCTCAGTGAGTAACTGCACCAAAATGAACCCTCTCTGCAGATGCACTGTAGCACTCGGGTCAGGCTGATGCTGGTTTCGGATCCAGATCTCTCTGTTATTTTTCTATTTCCTTTTTTTTCGGGTTTGCAAACTGGTCAGCACTAACCACAGGGAGAATTTCCACTCGGAAAGTACAGGCGAGTTTCTTTACTGCTGTGCAGGCACGGGAAGGCTCCATTTCGGCTCTAACAGGGAAAGGGCTGTTCTGTTCCACCCTTGCTGACTGTCTAGGTCTGAAAGCTCAAAGAGGCCAGCTTATTCCTCAAGTCCTGACATAACCCCTTGTATGGCATTTGCCTCAAGGCAGTGAAATTCCAGCCACTTGATACTTCAGGCTGTGACCTTTGAAGGGTTAAGAGAGCCCCAGCTTCAACCTCCTGAGCTCATTCTGATGCTCAGTTAGAGCCAGGGTAGCTGCACTTTGTTATAGCACTGGGTTGGCTGCTTTGGGCTCTGCCAGACTGCTGGGACAGGAGTATTGTCCCATGGGACGGGACGTGGCTTTGGAGATGGATCACTTCCCCTTCCAGAGCTGTGATAACCAGCTCTCCTGGTGCAGCCTGCTGGCTTTCCTGAGCTTGTTGGGACTCAGAGCTGACTCCTGCACTGAAGGCAGGGGAGAGGAGGGTTGGAAAGCCTTCCCTTGCACAGAAAGCTCCCGTGCCTGTCAGCAGGAGGGCTGAGCTGGAAGGAATGCAGCTGCATCTCGGCGGGGGAGTGGAGCCAGGGTTTCTGGCCGAGGGGGAGTGACTGGAAAGCAGGCTTGCACAGGATGGCTGATCTCCTCCAGCCCCTGCCTGTCTTCCTGTCCTCTCTCCTGCCCAGACCATCCCTCAGCGACTCTCCAGGCCTGGAGGTGGGTCACATCCAGCTGGCTCTTGCAGGGGTCACGGGCAGTGGTGCCCCTCTCTGTGTCAGGTCTGCCAGCTGGCAGAGGCTGCTCCTGCCATGGGGAGACATTCCCTGTGTCTCCATTGAGAACCCCCCTCTGGCTAACAGCCCTGGGAGGCAGCATGGCCGGGTGGAATGGGTGCTGTGCTTCAAGGCAGGGGTAGAAAACCCTCACCTGGCCCCTCTGGGCAACAGCTTTCCCAGTGGGGTGAAACACCTTGGCAATACACTGCAGAGTGACTCTCTCCTGTGGGATCTGCCCAGGGCTCTGCAGCTGGGAGTGACCCTGTGCAGGACCTGACCCGACAGCTCCGCTGGGAGCAGAGCACATCCCACAGGAGCTGTCAGCAGGGACCTCACAGCTGAGCCACAGCTCTTGCAACTTGGCTATCCTTAGCCCATGCAAATGGGGGTGTTTATTTTCCTACCGTTGTGCCTTTTTGCCTTTCCCAGGGATTTTATTGCTGATGAAAGCAAGGGCCTGAGAGCCATGTGAGTGTCTGTGCTGGCTGCTGCAGTGACCCCGTCTCTGCCCACATGTTACCCATCCAATATTCCCCAACGCCTTTACAGTGAGGGGCTGGAATGGGCAGAAGCACCTCAGCTTACCTTGGACCAGAACCTTTTCTGGGGCTGGGAGACCTGTGGTAACAACTTGAACCCATGCATGAGGTTGGTGTTGAGGGGGCAGTCCCCCTCACCAGGATGGGATGGAACAGAGGAACATTGCAGGCTGGTTTATTGTCGGTGTTTCAAATCAATATTTTTTATTACAGAGACTCATCAGGTTGCTCACACTGTGGCAGGAATTTAATAATATAAGGCATGGGGAACATTCAGAGGTAAAAAAAGAGTTCTCAGCCTGTGAGATTTAACCATCACTTTGCTCCTGTCAGGACCCTCTCTTATAAAGCAAAATCCAAATACCTTTTCCCTTCCATCCTTTGCATCCCTTAAATCCACAAGAGGAAAAAAATACTACAGCCTTTCCCTCGAGCATGTGGCAAATGTGCCACTTTCTGGGCAGAAACATTCCTTCCAAGTGTGACACGGCTTCCCTGGGAGAGCAGGGCTGGAATTTAAGCACAGCCAAGGCAGAGGGGTGAGCAGTGCTTAAGAGCACTGTGATCTGGGGAGAGCCAAGAGCTTTATCTCACCTACAGCTGAATCACAAGATCAAGGTGAGCCAAACACACCCCATCTAGCACAGAAAACACGACAGCAGCGTGGTCATTGAGTGATGGTGAAGCATGTAGCACTTTCAAACCTTTATTATTGAAGACGATTTTACAGGATGGGAATAATTTCATCTCACTTGTTTTAAATTCTGTGCACTTCCCTATTCACTTGTTCGATATCTCTTTTTTTTTTTTTTTTTGTGCCCAATAACTGCTAAATTCAAGCCCTGGGAATGGGAGGGGAATAAAAGAAAAAAAAAAAGGAAAACAAAATCCTACCACTCTGTCTTTCTCACCCCTCTCCATCCATCCTACCACGAGCTGGGTGGCCACAATGTCACCTGCAGCTGCTCTGCTTGAGAACCCAATCCTCCTACATCCTCTGGCTCTGCCTTCCCTCGCTGGCATCTGTGACTGGGGCGGTGAATCAGCTGAGAGGGTTTTGTGTCTGGCGTGTCCAGGAACGTGCTGTTAGCGAGAGAAGTTAAGACATCGGAGAGCGGATATTTAGCACAGGAACAGTCAGCGGTAAAGGTATGTCGGAGAGAGAAAAGGCTGGTAAGAGCGTGTGAAACAGCTGGGTGAGTAATCTAGTGGTAATAGATAAGGCTATGAACGAGGATTGTTATTTCTCTTAGCACCGTTACTACATATGTTTAGACCTATATTAGCACCTTGTTCCCAGGGGAAAAACAAAACAAACAAAAGCAGTTTAAAAACCAAAGGAAGTGGGAAGGTTAAAACATGACAAAGTTGGCAGCAGAGCAGGAAGGCGAGGGTTTAGATCACAAGATCCTTGTCTATGTCCTCTGTGGAAGGAAAAGAGAGAGACAAAGTCAGGAGGTGGATGCTGCCAGGGTCCCACTGTTCCTGCACCCTCCCTGCTTCCCCCTGCTTTCCCTCACCCAGGGCAGGCTGTAATGCATTGCTTCATCCAGAGTGGGGGTTCTGGGGCTGCCCTTCAGTCTCCCCTCCACCCCCATTGCTGCCCTCCTCAGCACTTACGCTCCTTGATGCCGAAGCAGCTGGCCCACTCCTCCAGGGCGATGTACTTGTCGTTGTCCAGGTCGCAGGCCTCGAAGAAGCGAGTGGTGCAGTGCTCCATGGGGATCAGGGGGGCACGGAGCGGGGCCAGCTCGGTGTGGGACAGGTACCTGCCGAGGTGACCACGCGGTCAGAGGAGGGCAGACGCTCGCCCCAGCTCTCTGGTTTGGCTGCTGTCCCAGTGCCCTCCCAGTATCAGCCACCGAGTGTCCCCAGGGTCAAGGACTGGTGTCTGCCTTTGCAGCCGGCTGTGCTGGTCACAAAATAGCCACCAGCTGGGGGTCCCTGCCAGCTGCCCCCACCCCACAGATCACTCTCATGCCCATCTCCAGCCCACAGCTAAGCCAGCAGCTGCTATCTCAGCTGCTGCAGTTATCCCGGGGCCTTTGGACTAAGATATTTTAGGGGACTATCACAGAACAGTAAATCTGAGAAGAGAGAAACTCCATACCCAAGAGAGGTGGGAGCAGCTGGGGCTGGGGGAGGCCCCTCTTCCTGCAGAAGAGCTGTTTGCAGGAGGCAAAGGTGCCCCTACCCCAGCCTGGTTTGCTGCAACCTCTGCAAGATGTGACTCTGCCACCAGCCACCCACTTGTGACACATCTCCAGCCTGCCTTGGCACCTTCTACTGCCAAATCACCCTGGTGCTCGGGCAGGAAATGGTTCCGGTGGGGTCCCCATCCTGCTCTGCTGGCACTCACCCATCAATGGGGTGCTGGTCCAGCTGCCCGAACTGCCAGTGCACGGGGAAGATGTACATGTTGTAGTTCTTCTCAAAGTCCCGGGCCAGGAGCTCCATGGTGTGGTCACCGGCCTCCAGACGCTTCTCGTTCTCATGGATCTTCTTCACCTGCCGTGGGAGAGGCCGGGGAGACCTTGTCAGCAGGGAAATGGTGTGCAGGGGGGGACCGTGGGAGGGACTTTACAGGGATCCTACAGATCATTCTGGACGGGCTCCCCGTCTGTGCTGGCTCCATTGCAGGGGTGAGCTCCCAGACTCCCTCCCCTGTCCCTCACCTTGAGCTTCTGCTTCTCGGTCAGCAGGTTGTTGTCCTCGTCACGCTCGTACAGGGTGATCAGCACGTTCTTGAGCCAGTCCCGCATGCGCAGGGGGAACTCGGTCAGCTCTGTGTCCAGGCAGGCAGGGATGACTGCAAGTCATACACAGTGGTCAGTGCAGCACCTGGATGTGCAGCCCACACCCTGGACACGCAGCCCCAGTGCCCTCCCACCTCAGCCCCGAGCCTGCCAGGACCTTTGCTCTCCTTCAGACTGTGAACATGGGGGCTGTGCCCAGTTAGGGGTCCTGCTGTCTGAGGCTTTGGTCCCACTTACATTTGCAAGGCCCAATGTAGTCCAGGTGCAGCTTGTGTCCCTTCTTGGTTCCCTCCAAGGTGCACTTGGTGGCAAAGAAATGGCAGGAGGAGTCGTAGGTCTTGTTGTCAGTGCCACAGACCTGCCCAGGAAGGGGAGATGCTGCGTGAGAGGCAGGGAGAGCCTCCAAACGAGATGTTTGACTTGTTTCCTGGGGCGGGCAATGGCTCCTTCTTCACCATCAGATGGGGACCAGCCACCCTGACTCTGTCTGCATCTGGCAAAGCCCATGTGGGTCCCTCCCTGCCCTGGGCCACCCAGCAGCTGCTGTCCTCACCTTCTCGAAGACGCCGGCGGTGGCAGGGCAGCTGGCGGGGTCCTGGCACACACACATGGGCGAGTTGTTGTCATCCACCTCGCACACCTTGCCGTGCTTGCAGTGGTGGTTCTGGCAGGGGTCTGCAGCAGGAGGGGAGCAAAGTCAGAGCCAGCCACATCCTCACCTCCCGCAAGATGCTCAGGGCACCTCAGCACAGAGAGAAGACAGAGACTTCGCCAGGGACAGCCCCCAGCGTCTATTCTCACACCGGGAAGATGTGAAGGTTTCCAGAAGTCCATGTTAGCCCTTCGGCTAATCCTGGACTCCTTTCTTTAGCCATTTTTCTGTTGCAAAAATGGGCTTACAGAGAGCCCAGGGCTGGAAGAGGCCATGTGTCTCTTTTGCTTTAAATGTGCATGCAGGCTGGCATCGTCCTTGTGCTACAGCCCTTCCCAAAGGAGCCCCACACTGTTTGGGGTGGCTAAAGCTCCCCCACACAGGGAGTGGATGGTATTCCTGCCAGCAGGAGGGCAGGGGAAGAGTGACTTACTCTCTGCAACAATCTCCTCTACATCCTCTGTGGGTTCCTCAAACTCTCCCACCTCCACCTGGACGGGATTAGCCCCCACAGGCTCCTGCAAAAGAAGTTGGTGTTTCTGCTGTGGGTGCACACAGAGCACAGCCCCAGCTCCTGGGGGGCACAGCAGCCCTCCCATGGCTCCACAGCGCTTTGGGGATGCTCTCCCCAGAGCAGTGGGTGCTGAGGGGGTAGGTGAGGAGGAGGGACAGCACCACCTACCTCTGTGGTGGGATCTTCGATGACCTCTGTCTCATCGGGCAGAGCCTCCTGCTGCAGGGGGAAAGACCCGTCAGTGGTGGTCCATGGGGCAGTCCCAAGCGGGGTGACCCACTGGAACGGGCAGCAGGGCCACCCTCAAGTTGTCCCTCATCCCTCAGTACTTTAATTGCCATAAAAGAAAATCCCTATCGGCTACTCCGGATGGACAGCCCTGACAGCAGAGGCTCTGCTGTCTCCTGCACTTACCGGCGCTGCCAGGGCTTTGCCTGCCAGGCAGAGAACGAAGAAAATCCAGGCCCTCATCTTTCAGCAGACCTTGAATAAAGCAGAGGAAAAGGAGGGCTGAGGAAGGAGGCCACTGTGTGCCGCTGGGCTCCAGGCTGAGCACTCAGACAGCTGGAGAAGGGCGTTCTCTCCATTTCCTGCCTCGTCTGTTCAGCATTACAGACCCACATGCTGGCTTTTCTAGCCAAAACCTTGGGCCAAATCGTGTTTCCAAGATAAATTCGTTTGATTTTGCAAAATGAGACAGTGGGGTTTAGATGTCTGTTGCTCTCCTGGATGCCTTTAGGAAAATCACAGTCAAAATGGCTCTTTCCTTCTCTGGAGGCTTTTTTTTTTTTTACCAATCACCCCACATTTTTCATGTTGGAAATCCCCTGATATGAGTGCCAGGTACAAGGAATGAAGCTCTATCATCTTATTTGTCAATCAGAGGAGAAACGGAAGTGGAGGAAGGAAAGAGATAACAAAGAGACAATGAGACAGAGCACTTGACAATTAAATTCTTTAGGAAACCCCTTCCCCCATGGACACAGACATCCCTAGGGGTATCAGAGACCAAAATATTAGGGTGTCTACTATTGTTTTTCCCTTTCCTGCTCGGATCTGACAGTCCCCAGACGGGGTTTGAGGGACCCAGAACACTTGGGGGTGTCGAGCTCCAGAAGGATGAGCCCTTTGCACCCTGCCAGTCTGGGCTGGTGCAGAGCCTCTGTAGGACGAGGCAGCCCAGCTAACACCGGCTGTGATGTGAGCCAGGAGGAGAGCGCAGCTGGTGACATCCCCGTGTCCTCGTCCCCCCCGGTTCCTGTTTGGCAGGGACGAGCCCCTCTGTGTGCGGGCGGAGAGGAGCTCAGCTGGCCGCTTAATATGCGGGTGGCATCCCCCTGCTGACAGCGAGGGCTGCCCGCTCCCTTCCGCCCCGGGGACAGTGAAACTCGCCCGTTCTCTCTCCTGCCAGCGAGGGGACCTGTCCCCCTGCCAAGTCTTCCCTTCCGCCTGCGCTCCTCCGCTCCACCTGCGCGGCCGGGGCAGCACAGCCGCCCTGGGGCCAGCAAAGGGAGGGATTTGCCGGGACAGAAAGCGTTGGACAAGGTTTCTTCTTCTCTCCCAGGATATCTGATGTCACTGCATCCTTTCCCTTCCATGCACAGCAGCTCTCTGGGTATAGAACCGCACCAAACCTCGGCTGCCAGGGCACCAGCCAGGCTGGGCTCTGCTTTCTCATTTAGTGAGGTTTGGCCACTCAGAGAAAATCCTCCTTCCAGTCTCAGGACCTCACCCAGTCCCCAGTGGGGTGTCTATGCAAAACAGGGGTGAGGGAGTGGAGAACAGCTTCCTTGGGATGTCAGAGGGCTGGGAGGGGGTGCTGGGGATGGCTGCTGTGGTGGCATGAAGGACCTGTGGCAGAGGAGCTCTGGGGAGGGGGTGGTGAGCCCTTTTGCTCTGTCAAGGCTGCAGCTGAGCAGTTCCCTCCTCTCCTGCTTGGGATGAGCTGTCCCTTCCCCTCGTCTTGATTTGTTCTGGAGGCTTCTGTGAGCTCTGCCAGCATTTACCAGCAGAGATCACTGGTTCTTCACTCCTGGAAGGGTTGTTTGGGGAGGGAGGTGGAAAAGTACTGGTGATTCTGGCCATCTCCTCCCTTGCTGGTATCCCCTGGCTTGTAAAGGCTACTCCTGGGCTTCTCCCAAGGGGCTTGTTTGCTTTGGAAGATGCTCTGAGGTTCAGCGATGCTCTTTGGGCAGTGCCCAGCCTGGAGGAGAGGGCAGTGCATGCACATGTGGAAGGCGGCACGAAGAAGAACCCAACCCCACACCAAAGCCATCTTAGATCATTTCCCTAAGCTTTAAAAAAGCCTTGAATCTCAAAGTCTGGACAGGCAATAAGCTGGGGTCAGGGAATTAGGTGTTTGCTAGGAGCCAGCAGACAGTTGGAGCTGCCGGTGTTGTGTTTGGAGGAAGAAGGAGCACGAAAAAGTCTGAGCAAACAAGCTCTGCAGAGCTGTCTTGTGCCTTAGATGGTAAAAATTTATTATAAAACAACAACCTTTTGGAGGCAAAGCCTGTGCAGCGAGGACATTGCAGTGTCTGTGAGCCCCTGGCTGGCTTGCAGATGGTCATTCCTGAATGCCTGGTGGTCAAAAGTCCTGAAATAACAGCTCAGGAGCCCTGCACATGGAGTTGCTCCATCAGGATAACGTGGTCCATGGAGCAAGTCTCCCTCCTTGTGGAGCAACCATGGTCCTGCTATCCAAGAGGATGCTCTTTGGAGCTGGCAGCTGGGCCACACCATGAGCTCAGCATCCATCCCCCAGCTGGAGGGACTTGGGAGGATCCCTGAGGGGCTCTGCACTGGGAATGCCTGGCACTGCTTTGTGAGCCCCATGGAGGGCAGAGGGCAGCAAGGGGGCTGCAGCCAAGGGGTCATTTTGAACAGAAGAAAACAGGGAAAAACATTTTAGCAAGCAGGGATTTATGCCCCTCTGCATCCTAAAGGAATCAACAGACACCAGCACTTGGCAGGATGCTGGAAACCAGCACAGAAAGGGCTGCTGAGTATAGAATGAGAGAAGCTCCATGGTCACCACCCTCTCCTCAGGCCTGCCCTGCTGAATGCTGTGAATTGAGGAGACAACAGGGCACCCATGGACTGCACAGCCTTTTTAATACCTGACCCCACTTGCATCCTACATGGGGATTTCAGCTCCCGGTCACTCAATGAACAGGGTCTGGGGGCTCCCACAACCCCCTCTCAATGGTTCACATTTCCAGCATGGCCCTCAGCACCAGCTGGTCATTGCATACCCCAAAGAAGACCACAGCGTGTAGAGAGGTCTGAGGCTGACCCTCAGCACCTCCATAAACTCAAAGCAAGCTGCTCAGGGAAACCCTTAGCCACACTCCCCCCCAAGCTTGTGGCACCATCATCAGTTTCTCCTGATGGGGAAAATACCCCGCAGTGATGCGCAGAGGAGAATCTGTGCCACTGGGTCTGTGGGTCTCCCATGGGGACTCCAGCCTGGGGGCCTTTGTGGGTCGGGGGAGGACACTGTCCAGGCGGGTGCAGCCTCCAGGAGAGGCTCCATGGACGGTGAAGCGTGGTCCATGTGGCGCTGGCCCTGTCCAGGGTTGCGTAAGCCCTTTGGGATGCCACGTTAGCGTGGGGAGGAGTCTCTGCCTGGCCACTTTGACAGCTCCACCCCGAGGCCACCGGGCTCACCCCAGCTGCCACCCCTGCTAACCCCGGGGCTCCGCTGCCTCCTCCCGCTGCAGCCCTGGAGGTTTTCAAGGTGCAGATGGGTGACCAAGGGTGACCTCCACAGAGACACAACACCAGGGCTGGGTCCCCACTGCCTGGCCCTGACCTCCCTGTGCAAGCAAGACCCTCTGAGCTTTACTCAGCAGCCACTCCCAGGCTAAAATTCCATTTGAAGCCGGAGCTGTTTGCGTGAGTCCCCGTAAAGCTCCTTGCTGAACTGGTCCCTGCACATTCGGTGCCGGCTCACCCAGATGTGCTGCAGCTGCCCTGGGTGCCTGGCGAGCAGGGCAGGGGACGGGACAGAAGCCAGCCTGGCTCCTGCCACCCGCACAGACCCCTCTCACACAGTGTGCAGGCTCAGAAAGCCATGCAAGGTTTAGATGGAAGTGCAATTCCCTTTAGCTCACACACACACTTAAACACTCCAAGTAAAACACGGCAGGGAAGAAATCTACCGACTCCATGTGCCCATGCAGAGTCAGTGAAGACACGGCTACACCCCAACACTGTGTGCACCCATTCCCTGTGCTGGGAGCTGAGCAGCTCTGACTGAACTCGGAAATGCTCCAGATCTTACAGGGCTTATTGATACAATGGGAAGAGCCCATCACAGCTGTGTGCTGAAGCTGCCATAGTTTCTCCAGGTTGCAGACTGAATCCATACTGGAAAACAATTAAATTAGTACCAAGAAAAGTGCCTGGATGAGCCGTGGTCTGCAGACAGCGGCTCATGGATGAGCTCTGTGCAGACTGCAGGTGAGATAGAATTTTGCTGTCCTGCCTGAGCTTTTTTTTTTTTATGTGGGCTGGACCTCAGACAGTGTCAAAAGTAGCCCGGATATTTCTGTGCCAGGTGCGGGAGGTCCCTCCGGCTCCCGGGGGATGCAACCAGCTGATGCCGCACAGCTCCACAAAGGAGGGAGAGAATAAACTGTCCGATAAATGTTCTGCAAAAATGCAAACCATCTCCAAAGCATTCCTTGGACTTGCCCTGCCACAGCCGCTCCAGCGATAACAGCCCTGACATCCTTCGGACCGGAGGACCCAGAAAAGGTTTCCATGGGAGCCGACATTCCTCTGGGGTTGAGTCATGGAAGAGCAGAGTGTTGTGGAAGGAGGGGCTTGAAAAAAAACTTCGAAAAGTTTATTTCTGCTCTTCCCCCTCCCAACACCGCCCGCACCTCTGCTCCTGCCTATGTGGCAGACAATGGCTTGGCTTTAGCTGCTGCACAGGATGCAACAGCCTTTCATTTCCACTTGAAACTCGCCTGATCCACCTTAACAAACGGCTGCAAGTAACTTTTGTCCTTTTGGAGGGATGCTGAGTTTTTGGGCTGTTTCAAGTTGGTCGTCTCTGAGGGCTCGGGAGTACCGGTGACATTCCCGGTACTCCCGGTTTCACTCCAACTTGAAACTTTTGCCTTTCGGTTTGGGTGGGAATTCAGCCCCCAAACGGTTAAATTTCCTTGGTTTTGGCTGGATGCAACAGAGTGGAGCTTTCTTAGAGAAGGGACACAAAGAGCAGAGTTAGATTGTCACGTCACCGGGCCGGGAAGGACAGCGGCTGCCTTTAAAGGAAACAAGCCCTCGTCTCTTCTGTATGGACCTAAAATTGTGCCTGACCGAACCCAAGTTCTTAAAACTTAAAATACACCCCAAAAGAGCTTTGCTCCTCCTCTCCTGCAATCTCCGTCTCCCTAACAGTCGATCAGCCAGAGTTCGGCAAGCCAGGGCAGCAGACTTGAAAGGCTTTCAAAGTTTGCTTGGAACAAAAAGCCGAGTGTCTTTTTTTTTTTTTTTTCCCGGCTGCACTGGAAAAATAAAACCGCTGAGATGAAGTCGACAGCTCTTTTGTTCTCGCTCTGGATACTCTGGTGAGTAAAACATCACCTGCCAACACACCTCAGGCTGGGAGTAGTGGGGACTGTTTGTAACTAGATCTGATTTTCTCTGCAGGCTGGTTGTGCCCAGACCTCGGTCTCTCGGATCTCGCTAAGGAACTACCCACCAGCTGAAAACCCAGAGGGGAAAAAGGGAGGAGAGAGAAGAATGAGGGCAGGTTAAACCTTTGCAGATGCCACCAAAGCATTAAGGCTCTGGCAGCGAAATTGAGTAAGAGACAGTTTCCAAGTGGAAATGCTGCAAAGAGGAGAAAGGGGTGAAGTCAGGAGGAGTCTCTAAATGCACCGCTTGGGGTGGAGAGCGTCCAGCTCCCCATTGCGAGCACGGGACACACTCCCCGGGCTGGGAGAGCGGGTCCCGGGCCAGGGCCCCCCGCGAGTGGGGCTGTGGGGACCCCCGTGTCGGGAGGAAAAGCACAGCAAAGGCAAACGCGAAGCTCGGGCCATACCTCGCAGTCCCGGCAGCACGGCTGAGGGAACTTCAGGCTCTTGGACAGGTTGGAGGAATCTGGGTTTTAGAAGGAGGCAGGAGGAAGCCAAAGGGTGGGCTGGGTTTCCCGCTGCCTCTCCCCCTCCTCCTCCTCGCTGTCTTTCCAAATCGGTCTCTTCCTCTCCCCCTCTAAGTGGGCAGTCCCTCCTGAGGCACGGCCTGGCTCCAAAGGACAGACCAGAGAAATCAAGCTGGAGATAAGGGGTCCCTTGCAGGGACAGACAGCCCCCAGCGCAGCGCTCCCAGCAGAGTCCCTGTCACAGCAGCTGCCTGCTCTGCTGCCATGAGTTCTCAGCTCTCTGTCCCTCTCGGACTGACAGCACGGGCGGTGGCGGAGTGTCAGTTCTCTGCTTGGTTTTTGCACCTCTTAACAACTTCGCCTGCTGCGATTATAACGTTAAATGTTGTCATTTCTCAGCGGAGTAGCTCAGTCCCTGAGCTGGTGTTTCCCATCCTCAGGGGCATGCAGAGGAAAGCAGGAGAGTTTTTGCTCCTCTGTCCTGTCTCCTAATATTGCTGATAACTGTGACTGCCTTGTAGAGAGGGAGAGGAAAGAATGGCACAGAGAATGTGGAGGATAAAGACATATCTGAAATATGCTGTAAGTAGGCAGAGAAATGCAGGACTGGTAGATGTGAGTCTCAGCAGACTGCTCTCTCTGCTGTGGTTATTGTCCAGCAGATCTGGACTGACTGAACAAAACCCACAGTCAGAATTGCCAGTCAGCTGAATTTGGTGGTCTCTTCAGACATCACTCAGTATTTTGACTTTGCAGATCATAACTCAGCTGGAGCAGCTGCCCAGCCAGAGGCAGCCAAGCAGCAAAGCTGTTTGGAGTTGAGTTTTCCCATCTGTTCCTCTCTATGCTCAGGGGGAAAACCCAGCTCCTCTCTCCTTGCTTCTCTCCATGGTTGAGAGGATCTGAGGTGCATCTGCTCCCTCAGAACCAGCATGGCCATGGCACTGCACTGCAAAGGAGAACCAGCAGCCAAAAATTGCTCCAGTTTGGGCAACCCTAAAGAGTGTCTCCATGCCATACAGGGCTGTCCTGAGCCCCGTGGGGAATCCAGCTCTTTGCAGCTTGTGATCCTCCTGTGGCATCAAACCTCACCCCAGGGCTGGTCTCCAGGGGCTGCTGGAAAGATGGTGTCTCATGTAGCCAGCAGGACTGAGGACATCTGGGCACCAGCAGTGTGATTGTGCTGGGTGAAGGACACCCGAGACCATAGAAAAATTCAACATCATGTTTTGTTTTGGCTGCCTGGGGTTTGGGTTCATGCCTCATGATTATGTGCTATCTTTGAGAGGGGCTGAAACATGGACCTGGGTGCTTAACTCTTCCCACTGACGTTGCTGAGGATTTAGATGTCAACACAGGGACTGGCCTGTGATGACCTCTGGGCTGTGCTGGCTCCTTGCCCCATAGGATGCCTTCTTGCCCTGCAGGATGCCTTTGTGGTTCTGTATCAGCTCACTCCTCAGCCAGCCTCATAGCACTTCTGCTGCATGTGAGAGACCAGATGTAAGACTAAACATCCCATGGCCAACAAGGAACAAAATATAAACACAACAGAAAGGGAAAGCAAAGGGGAAAGACAGGGGAGGAGTTCATGAAAACCCATCATCACTTCCCAGTGAACAGGTCAATCTCTGTGATCAGGCAGCTCAGGAGGCTGGTGGCAAAGAACTAGAGAAGAAAATCTTCTTCACCCATTTCTTTACTTGGCTACACACTTCCCAAAAGCCATCCCTGTCTGCTGATATGTGGATGTTGATATCACTCACAGAGACTTCCATAAATATTCCACGTGACCCTCCCAGGTCCCTGTGGAGGCTGGATTTATGATGGTGTCTAAGACTCCATGGGTCCTCCTAATGCAACCAACTGGAGCACCTTGTCCTCCCACCACAAGTGTCCGGAGCACCCAGGTGCAGCCCAGTGCCACTTGTAGGTCCAGTTTGGCTGCAGAGGTCACACATGCCCCAAGCCAAAGTTTCATTTGCTTGATTCATATCCCAAGGAGCTGAACACAGCTGTTGAATGCTCTCTGCGGTGGATTAGTCGCGGCTCGCATTGAGATTGTACCACTGCTGGTTCTTCTCCTCAGGAAAAAAAAAAAAAAAAAAAAANTTAGAGAGGAAAAAAAAAAAAGAAGAGTAAAGAAAGCACGACTTTTCTTACTGACAACGTGGCAATTGCTCTGCACTGTAGCCTGAAGCTAAGACCTTTACTAAGGGCTTAGATAAATGATAGTGCCACGGAGATAATTATAGGAGGGATTTCTTTATAGATGTGGTGGCTTAGACCCTGGGTCTGGGCGAAAGCAGAAAGCAGTGATGCAGTCACATCTGGAAATGGCCCCCAAGCTCATCCAGCGAGCCCAGGGGGGTGGGAGCGAGGGGTGCTCATGGTGCTCTACGCACATGGTGGGGGCAGCCGGCTCCTGCACCTTGGGAAGGACACACTGCCAGGCAGCAGCGGTGGGATGGAGGGGGATCACATGGAGGGGGAAACAAGAGCCTGCAGCAACTGGCTGGCTCGTTAAACTCAGCAGCTTTAAAAAGCTCCAGAAATGACTGAAAGCTTGCGAAGAAACACGTGGAAAGTCCTTTCCACTCTTATAAGGCTTAGTGGGGTCATCAAAGAGGAGATTTTGGTGTCAGGCTGCCAGGAGGAAAACTGGACCTCACACATGTTTAGAAAGTTGTCTTATGCCATCCGGGGCACTGGATGGGCAGGAGATTGCCCAAGGGACCTCCACAGCCCCCGGCAGTGCTGCAGCAGGTCCAGCTCAGGCTCCTGACCGTGTGCCAGGGGGTGCTTTGGGCACAGTGGATGAACCCCAGGGCTCCCGGCACTCGCTCCCAGCTCAAGTGACTGCACAAACTCCGATGGAAACAGCAAACAGGGCAAGACCCTTTGAGGCTTGAGCTCATTTTACAGCAAAGCCAAGAGGTCTGGAGGGGTGAGGTTTGAACTCCAGCTAACCCCAGTTCAAAATCCAAATTTCTTCATCCTGCTTTGAGCCAGGCTGGGCAGATCTGGGCTGGCGCAGTTGAGAAAACCCTGGTGCTTTCCAAGAGGGGAACAATTCTGCTGTAAGAGATGGAGAAAATGGCAAGTGAGCAGCTCTGTGGGAGTGATACAAGTGTGGATTAATAATCCTGCCATCTCCTGCTCATTAATTTGTCAGTCTGACGAGCCTTTCCTTCCCTCTGCTCTAGGAGGGATTCTCTAATGAGTTTTTCTCTAGAGGATGTGTCTGCATTAATTGCCGGTGGATGCTGCTGCAAAACAATGAACCCAAAGTGCATATAAATAAACAGGATGCCCTGGAACCACTGTGGTAATGTAATTTGCTAAGTCTTCATCCCTGGGTGTGTGGCTGAAGCCTGAGCTCCTCACAGGTGCAGGGCAGTGTGGGGCAAGTCAATGGCTGCAGGGGTGGGAGCCCAGCACCCAGCTCAGGAAAAGTCGAGAGTAAATGCAGAGCAGACAGGAATCTGCTTATCCCAGGAATTTCCCATCTCTCCTGCTCTCTGGGAGTGTGTCAGCTGGAGGGTTTCTGTTTTTTTCCATTTCAGAAGCAGATCAGAGGCAGAAGGGCTGTGCTCTCTGGGCTTGCACTAAGCCGATGTAGGGCCACTGGAAGCACCATCTGCACAGGGCAGGATGAACCCAAATTGTCTTGGGAACATGCCTGAGAGTGTCTCATGTAGGACAAGAAAGATGGGATGGGACTGTGCCCCTGAGCTGAGCCGTAGGACTGATGCCTGGTTCAGATGGAGCAGATGGATGCTCAAGGTCTTTTCCAGTGCCTGCACTGGGGTGCTGGTCAGAAGCAGATGGAGAAGGAGGAGTGGATGTCATTGCAGATTCTCAGCTGTAATCCAGAGGCCAGCAGGGCAGGGGATGGAAAACCAGCTGTGCACAGCTCTGCAGTGAGTCACAGCCTGGGAGCAGGCTGCAGAGCTAGAAAGCAGGACAGGCTTACTGTGAAATGTCTTGTTCTTTCCGTGATGTGTGTGGGCTCTCACAGCTGTCCCAGGGTTCTGTGGTGGAAGGCTCATCCATGCCCCATGGGGAAGGTCTCTCCTCTGCCTCTTTTGAACTCCTCCTGCATTATCATCTCACTCACTTGGAAATGTGTGGGGCTGCAGGCTTGGGAGAAGCCTGTCTGTCCTCCCTGAAACCAAACTGAGGCCAAAGAAGCAGGGGAATGAAATCCATCACGTTCCTCAGCTGTGGTGCAAGAGAGGAGCTCTGTGTGCTGCAGCTGCCCCTGCGCTGCCCAGGATGCTGCTCATGGGCATCACGTCTGAACACCCAGCGAGGGTGGTAGATGGGACCCCTCTGGCTGTAGCCCCTCGTCCTGTCCCTGTGGCAGAGTCCCCACAGCCCTGCCTGGAGACATCTCACCGGGCACCGGCACACAAGACATGTCCTCAGCTGATTTGAAACACCCAGGCACATCCAGCCTGGCTGAGTTTGGTCCCAGCCCAACACCTACAGTATCCAAAGAACCTGATTGTCCCAAAAGGCCCCCTTCTGCAAGGGGCTGTTCCCTATTAGTCCTGGGCACGGGGATGTTGTGTGCCTGAATTACAGTCGGGTGCCTCAGCCCAGCTCTGCTGTTGCTTGAGGCCTTGTGCTGGACTTGAGCCTATGACTTGCAGAAGGTGAAATAAAACTTCCAGGAGGGAAGTGCTGCTAACTCCAGGTAGTCCCACCTTGCTCCTGGTGTTTACCTACGATGCACTTTTGAGTCCTCTTGGGCCTGACAGATGCGGTTTGGCAGCTTTTGAAGGATATGAATAGAACTGCTTGAGGAAATAAACAGGAATCCACTTTCAAACCCCTGGGACCTGTGGGGAGAGGGAAGCTCCTGGGCTGCAGTGGCAGCTCTTTTCCATGCAGAAACAGTCTAAAAGGCAGCTTTGATGGGAATACCCAGGTGAAGCTGTGCCAGCCCCAGAACATCAAATGCCATCTGGAAAGCAGTGGCCATAACCATGGGTGAGGAAAAGACCAGAAAGGCAAATTCTAGGGTTCACAAGGCTCTCTGGGGCCAGCTGCGTTTGGTTTTTTGGGTCATGAGTGTGAGGTCCTCTAAGAGAAGCTTGATTCTCAGATGAGTTGGCTACTTCCCCCACAACCCTTTTAATTTAATTGGCCACACCAACTTACATCGAAGGGAGGAAAGCAATGGTTTTTCTGGGCCACGTCCATGCTGGGAGCCCACGTAGAAGGCTCCCCTTTGGGAATGTGATGCAGTGGCCAGGCTGGTGAGTGTCCATGGGGCCAAGCAGTGATGGGGCAGAGCTGCCATGGATTGGGATTGCAGCTGAGGCAAAGCTGGCAGCAGGATTTGGTGTCCTCAGCATGACTCACTGTCCCCAGGATCCAGCAGCTGAGAACATGGGCTTTAAGTGAGGGCTGCTTTCGCTGCAGGCTTGTGCATTGCTGGAGGCAAAGAGGAGGAAGGAAAGCCGGTCTTGGGGAGGGCAAGGCACACTGGTGACAGGCAGGCTGGAATATGAGTTGAAGCCTGGAAAGTTTAGCAGTTCCCCGTGGAGGCCGAAGAACAGGACTTCAGTGTCCTCCTATTAACCCTCATTGCTGGCAAAACCCTATCAAAATATCCCTGCTCCCGGGCAGCCCTGCCCCGCTTACAGTAACTGGGTTTGTGCACGGCTCCGTGCTCCCAGCTCCTCCCCACCCCTGCCCTCTGCACAGCCCCGTCCTGCTGTGACACGAGCCCAGACAGGCACTGGACAGAGCAACTCTGAGAGGCCACATCCCCTCCAGCGCTGCTGGTGGATGAGCTGCTACAGCATCCCTGGGTGGGAACTGAGCTGTGCTGCATCCAGGCAGGACACAGTGCTGGAGGTGCCTGAGCCACCCCCGGCTGAGCCCGCACGTATCCACCCCAGGAATCCACATTTTTCTATCTCTTGCTCTGACACTTTCTGCTTGAGCTGAGCTCACTTCAGAACAAGCCCTGGCTTGAGATGTACCAGACGACCGAGCCAGGCTGCCGGATGCAGGAAGCTCCATAAACAGGGTGTCCCTTAGAGGAGACAGAATGGGATTGGGTTTGGTAACATTCATTTGGAAGGATGGGGTACAGAGGGAAAAGCAAGCAGCTGTGTTGGTGCTTGGTTGCCCACTGGGGTTACACCACCATAGCCAGTCACAGGCAGCCGTAGAAGCTGGCAAAGAAGATACTAGGGGAGACAGTAGGAAATATTTTTTGACAAGACTTTGGGGCAGGATGTCCTGAGAGCCTGAGCCACCCCTGTCGTGCAGGAGCTGTGTGAAAGGCTGTAGGATCAGGGAGGCAGGGCTGCTAGAGGCAGTGCTGGGAGCCACTCCGGGATTTTAACATCTGGTGACTGTGATTTACAAACATGGCCACTCCAGGACAACACCAAGTGCAAGCACTGACCTCCACACCATCTCTGCTTGCTGGTTCCTTTCAAATCATCTAGTGCACTTTTGAACCACTCTAAGCTCCCCTGTCCAGTGTGGATTTTACTCTGGGGAGTTCAAGTTCCTTAAAATATTCCTACCTTGAGCAATTCAGATCTTTAAGGCCATGCATAGATATTCTGTTCCTTGCAAGGTCCAGTCAGTGGGGGAATCATTCACATCATCTGTATGGAGCTTGATGGAATTTCACTGACCAGGGAGTAAAGGAAACCCAAGAGGACACAACCCCCTTAGTTGGGTGAAAATACAGCGGACATATGTGGGCAGAAAATACCTCGTCCATCACTGCTTCGGTGTGATGAGTTCTGGGGATCTCAATTTAGCCCCGAAGCTTGTTTACTTCCCTTCTCAGAAAACCACCATCCCGTTTGGCCGGGGTTTGGCAGGAGCAGTGCTGTGGGCAGGAATAGCTGGGCTGTGGGAAGGCTTGGGGCTGATGCTGCACCATGTCTGTGGGCTTGGGGCAAGGTGGGACGTGGGCAGCCCCAAAATAGCGAGGTCATGTGGGGCCCTGAGCAAACACAGTGACTTTCCATCCTGTGCCTGGCCCAGAGCAGGGTCACTCCCTCAGGACCTGCTGCTAAAATTAGCAGTGTTTCCCCACACCATATGCCCTGCTTATGTTATCAGCAGCTGTTTAAGGAAATGGAGGGAGCAGAATCACAGTTTAAAAAAACCTATCATATTTGGAGAAGTCCCTTTTAAGCTTCTATTTTATGGGAAAAGCAGAGAGAAAAAATTCTTCCTGAAATGGGGGCTCTGAGGGAGAGAACATTGCATTCTTTCCTGTGTGATGGTGCTGTGAGATTGCTAATGAACATTAATTGTATCAGGCATCTGCAAAGACTAGCCAGAAAATTACAGAGATGAGACACAAGCATTGTTAATGTCACCCCCCAGTCCCTTAACTTCAGACGTGCCCAAAGGTACACCCTTCATCCTCTCTCCCATGCCTGCCCATGTCACCCCAGGGAGCAAGATTGCCCAGGATTTACTACCAGGATTAATGGAGTGGATTTTTAATGGCATGAACACTCAAAATATTCTGTTGTTTACTTAAGGGGAAAAGGTGGGAACTGGGAAATTAAGGAAACAGCAGCTTTCTCAATGTGTGGGATGGTGCAGGGAATTGTCTGGGCCCCTCTGCAGATAACTCAGCTGCAAAACAGGAGGGAGACCACAATGTGCTTTTGGGTAATTGATGGCCACCCAGCTGGATCCAGGCACCAAACCCACTGTGGGGATGTTCACCTATTCCCTTCACTAATGCACACAGAGGCTGATGAAGCTGTGCACAGAGAGGGCACCCAGGCAGCTGCTGAGGGAGCTTGGCTCCTTCCCATGCCCAAGGACTCCTTTCCTGCTCCTCTCCCCCAGGCAACTCTGAGGAATCCCAGGACCATAGAAGAGTTTGGATTGGAAGGGACCTTTAAAAATCATGCACTGCAACCCCCAAGAACAGAGGTCCTCACTGCCTGAGCTGTGCCTGGCCTGACACCGATGCCATCTCGCTCAAGGCTGGGCCATTTGTGCTGCTTTTTCTCCAAGGCATTAGAAATAGTGAGTGCTACCGAGGGAATCTGTTCTGCTCCTGGATGGAAAGTGTGGGTGAAAAGGCTGGATGAGAAGTGACATCTCTTTCTCTGACCCCTCCCCAAATCAGAAAGTTCATCTGTCTTCCTGAGTTTTTGGGAGCTGTGTGGAAGAAATGAAGGGAGGGACTAACTGGGAGCGAGATCTCATCTCCTGGCCCCTCTTCTTGCCCCTACCAATGGCCACATCTGGAGTGTGGCCTGATGTGTCTGGGAGGGGCTCCAGCTGCTGGCCCCCAGCCCAGGAGCAAGGTCTGCCCTGCAAACCAGGGAGGGTCCATCGCAGCTGGGACAGGAACACTTTCCCTCCTGCTCCCCCACAGCTGCGAGGCTGAGACCGCCGGGGACAGAGGGACAATGCCGGTGCGGGGAGCAACGCCTGGCTTTCAGTTTGACGCAGACACACAAACAAGTTTGCTGCTCTGGCAGGAGTTGGCCGCTCTTCTGTTGGTGTTGCAAATCTGGAAATAACAGCTGGAGGTTTTCAGCATTATCCCGCTCTAGGGATGAATTTTAAAACCCTCTGGCATTGGGTTGGGTCTATTGTTTTCCATGGCAAAGAGCAGTTCATGCCCAGCTCCCTTTGCCTCAAAGTGGCTCTTCACCATTGGTCCCGAGCGCAGCTCCTGCTGTTCATTGGATCTCTGGGTGGCCCACAGGGAAGGTTTGTTGGCTTCCTGCAAGGCCTGGGGTGCAGCTGAGCCCATGCCATTCCACTGGCATGCTGAGACCCTGCTTGGAGGAATTGTGAACAGCTCTCTGCCAGGGAGAAGGAAAGCAAGGGGATGGCAGGAGGGGTTTGGAGACACTTTGCCGAGATGATTTCTGGACTCCATGTTTCTGGTTTTCCTCTGGACACATCAGGACTTGCATCTTCAGCTGTTCATAGCAGAGGTGACCAGCACTAGTGGCAAAGGATGGTGATCCATACCTGGGGATACACATCTGTGTCTTCAGCACATGGACCCTTGGTGAGAAGCTCAGCACAGAGCCTTTGGAGTCAGAACTGGCCTCCTGCCTTCCTATGCTCTTGCTTTGACCATACTTTGACATATTTTGACCTCAGGGCAAGGCAAGCTTGGAGGGCTGCTCCTGAAACTGGAAAGCTAAAAAATCCCCCATCAGCTATAAAGCCAGTGGGGAGGACTCTGGATGTGCCACATCTCTGCTTTTTTGGCAAAGGACAGGCTGAATTAAGAAATCAAACGGAGAGGAAACTGGAGAAATAAGAGCGGCTCTGTGAGTCAAGGACACTCTGGACTCAGTCCTGCCCCAGTTGCCTTGGAAATTGGATCGTTCCCACCGAGCTGCCTGCTTTGCTGGCTGCTCCTGAGAGGGCACAAGCATGGAGCACTGGACAGATGCAAGGGAATGAAAAACCACAGGGAAATAGAGATGCAGATGCTGGTGTCAGGGTTTTCTCCACCAAAGGGAGACCCTTTGCCTTTGTCCCGTGCCTTTGTGGGGATAGTATAATAATAATACAGTAACAATAACCAGCTCCCAACAGCTCAGCGGAGACACAAAGGCAAGGGAAGAGCCAAAGGACCTTAGGCTCTATTTGTAGAGCAGCACAACACAAGCCTGCGCTGTGGCTTGTCCACAGAGCCCAGGACAGCCCCAGGGACCCCAGGGCTGCTCCCCAGGCACCCCTGCCCTGAGCCCTGGAGACAGCCCCGTGTCCCATGCAGACTACTGATGCAATCGGTGGGATCACCCTGACAATAGCTGTGTGGGCTGGGTTTTTTGAAGCTGTGCACAACAGATTAAGCTCGAGGCCCCAGTTGTGATTGTTGGGCATTGTGCACCCTGCTGACATTGGCTTCTGCGGGCCAAGCTCTGCCCATGGCCCAGCAGGAGCTTCGGAGGGGGGGGAATTGCTCCATCTGAAATGGAGCAGGAGGGTACTTGCACACAGTGGATTCCTGCTCCATTCAGGCGTCTCCTTTCATTTACAAGGGGATGAGCTGTGTTTGTTGTTTTAACATTTTCTCACCCATCTGTTGAAAATGGGTGAGCAGGTCTCAGATGGGCTGAGAGAGACGGTCCTGCCCTGGGAATTTCATACCAGCTGAGAATTGTGGAAAAATCTGAAATGCTGCAGGATCTCTCTTCTGGCTATGTCTTGCCCCAGTGACAGCAACCCACTAGTCCGGACTGGTGAAGAGGAAGCATCAATCCAGCTCTGCAGCACCCAGCAGGGCTTTGGGAGGTGCTCAGGATCAGACATGAGCAGAGGGACAAGAGCAGGAAGGGCCAGGCTGAAGGCTCCTGGCTACGCAGACCAGTTTCCCTCATCCCTTCCAGGTGACCTGGGACAGGCCCATGTAGCAGAAGAGTCAGAGGGCAGATCTGCTCCCCCCAGAGCAGCCAGGGTCCTTGCATCATGCCCTGTGTATCCCACAGCCCCTCTGAGGAAGCTCCTCACTTACCAGAGCTGCTCCCACCCGCTCCCTGCTGCTGCCCCAATGTGCCACTGCCTGCAGCTGTGAACCCTGTGAGCCCTGTGTGGGGCTGTGAACCTCGGCTCTCCAGAGCCTAATAAATTAAACCTTAGTCCAAAAGGGGCTTGGGCTGTCTTTTGCAAACAGAGGCTGCACAAAAGCTGCCTTTCTCCCTCTCGTTTGACTTTGTTTTCTCTCCCTCCCCATCTGCTTTTAGCCAAATTGTTGAATAGCTTCAGTATATACTGTGGGAGCCTAAAGCCAAAGGCTGGAGCATTGGGAAGGATGCAGAACAGCAGTGCCCTGTGGCCGCTGCCTTCCGGAGGGGCTGGGAACTGTTTGCTACCCTTGCTCTGTAACCCAGCCTTGATCACCTTACTGAACCCTTGGAGAAAGTAGCTCCAAAAGAAAATATTTGTGTTCTGACAATCACACGTGTGCACATTTCCTGCTCTTGAAGTCCTTAATTAAGCTTGGTTTTTGTTTGTTTGATTTGTTGGGTGTTTTTTTTCTGTTTGGTCTTGGAGGGAATGTCTGTCAGAACCCCGTGTGTTTTCCTGTTTTGGAGAGGGAATCTGTCAGCTCCCCGTGTGTTTTGCTGTTTTGGAAGCTGCAATGTGGAAAGCTGCCTGTGATGGTCACCCAGGGAATCTGCATGTATCAACAGGGGAGTTGGGAACCAGCCAGGGCCTTTGATGTTGCTCTGTATGTCAGTGCTGCATTGGGACAGTTCTGCAAATCACCCAGCACAGAGGGGCCTCAGCCCAGCTGTGGCTTCACAACGAGGTAGACTGGGTCTTTACAGACCTTATTGAAAAGATTCAAGACCAGCACATTTAGTTCAGAGAGGCCACCAAGCCTTTTCCAGCCAGTTTGGAGTCCCTCTGAGGGACCACGTTATTTGCAGAGATGTTCGACCACTTCAGGTGACGCTCGTGACTTTGAACATCAAGCCCAGGGCAACCTCCAGGTCCAGCTGCACAGCTTTAGCTCAAAGTGCAGCTGCTCAGGGCTAATGTTGACCCCAAAATTGTGGGGGTATGATCCTGCCCACCAGCCAAACATCAGTCATGGCACTCATCACCTCCCAGCTCTGCCACTGCCGTGCCTGGGCTGGGAACAGGCAGGTGAGCGAAGGTGGAAGCCTGGGGCGGGTTGTTTCTTACAGCAAACGTTCAAAAGCACAGTAAGACCAGAAAATCGCCATCTTTTGGTAATGAATCCCCCGTGTAACTGTCTTAACACCCAGACACAACACGCCTGTGAAACTCCTGAGATTGTTGCAAACTGAAGCCATCTTTCCCACCCTGAAATTTCACAGCAATTTATCTCTCCAAACCACCACGAATCACCATTTGCAGGCACTGAGTGGGGATCTCCTGTCCCTTGCCTGCTTTCTACAGCCTGTGGTGCTATTTTGGAAATTCTCTCATTTACTGGGTGGTTCGACTGAGTACAACTGCTCCTTTGGCTAAAATCATCCCCTGCCTGTCATCAGGTAATTAGAAAGTGCCCAAAAGCCAGTGGTGTTTAAGGTGGCCCTGGGATAACCATGGCTTTTCTTTTGTGGATAAAGGATTGGGCTTTGGAGGCTGTAGACTTTTCCACTGAAATTAGATTTCTGTTTAAAAAGCACTGGGTGAAAAATGACACCCAGAAGCACAGCAGCAATGCTGAAAACACAACAAAGATGGGTGAGAAAAGCAAATGCTGTCTGCTGGAAACACTGTGGGGGGGGTGGGGGGGAAGATCATTTTGAGGCAGGGGAAACAAAAGAACTTTTAAAGCCTGTCCCTCGGGGTTTGTCCAGTTCTCACTGTTGCTGCAGCTAGAGGCAGTTCTTGGATTCTCACAGTTCAGCTGGAGCTGGGCTGAGACCCTTCTGAAGAAACCAGAAGTGAAGAAATTTAAAAAAAAAAAAAAAAAAAAA